>VVHJ01065485.1:0-11181 GCA_015107715.1 Tylochromis polylepis
GTGTGGGGGGTGGTGGGGGGGGGGGGGGGGGTGGTGGGGGGGGGGGGGGGGGGGGGGTATAAGTCCAGATGTATTGAAAATGGAATTTTTCACTACATGAAAGCTGAAGCTGGTATCACCCCAATAATCTAAATGCCTCTAAATGTCTTGCATCACACGCAACTGGAATTAAGCCAGGGGCTCCAACTTCCTCCACTGGCCACTTGAGTAATCAGTCCTCTACTAAAACATCCAGTTTAACAACAAAATAAATATGTTTATAGCCTGGCACAGGAGAAATAAACAAACCCACAACCCCTACCTCTATGGATAGCGTCCTTCAATTAAATCAACATTAGATTTTTTTTTTCAATATAACATCTATTTGCATTTTGCTAAGGCTTAAAGATAAATGCAAATTTCTGAGAGAAAAATGGCAAAAAATAAGCAAATTTTCTCTCACAGATGTGCATTTAATTTTTTCTTTTTTATATTTCCCAATCTTTATCTGTAATTTTCCCAAGTTATTTTCTCAGAAATTTGTCCTTCTTCCCCCCTTGTACATGTACTAATTAATATGCCCTTTCTCATAAATTTACCAATTTTTGTAAGGTTTTTTTTTCTAAAGTTTGTTTCGCACGAACATGCCATTTTAAACTTTTAAATCTGCAAGTTTGTTTATTGTAAATTTCCAAAAATTTTTGTGGAAATGTTTTTCTTGCATAAACCATAAATTTATCAGTTTTAATTCGTAAATTGATTTATGTATAAGGAACTATACTATATTACTGTATAATGACCCCCTTCTGTCACACCTTCTGATTCAGATTATCTCAATTGATACACTCCAGATTTACACCAGGGTGAAACTGCAGGTTTAAAATATGATCTCCGTGTTTCGTGCTAATAATACCAAGAGTTGCTCTAACAGGCACAGGAAGCCCATTGCCCTCTAAGCTGCAGATATACCGCGCACATTAATGCACAGTATGCTGGGTTAACTTAGTGCAAACGTGGACACACAAAATGTGTTTAGCTAACACGCTAGCAGCAGCCCTTAGGCTGTATGTTTGCTCACAGTTTAGCAAAAATAATCTGGAGGTAGCAAGTAGCTTTAGCTAGCCGGGGTTATTCGGAGATCTAATTTAGAAAGGAGGCTGGCAGCCAAACACTTGCTGTACAGTCGGATCAGTTTAACAGACAGCTCTTGTTACAAACGAAGTAGCCAAAGCTTCATTGTAAGTTGTCAGCGGCACGTACCGAAAATCTGCTTTACAAGGATTCAAGGTCTGTCAGTCACGAAGAAGATCCAGCTTCCTGGTAAGTCACACAAAGTAACACCGGAAAACTACCGGTGTATAGAGGGAGCGCCAGTTGAAGAAGTCGGTACAAGTCATTCAAGGAGCACTGAGTGGGAAAAGACGGCACACCGCCAGCAGCAGCTTCCGTCTACCGTACCGCGCATGCGCCACTCCACAGCGCGTGCTGCATTGAGGTGCTGTCGGTAAAGTGAGGAGAAAAAAAAACGTTTCTACTTGGGAGGGTTCACTTTTACTCATCAATACAAGGTGGTTATTCGAGCTCAAAGCCGTCAAACTCCGTTTAGTTTATAATCCCAAGTGACTGGAACCAGTTAAAAAAATTAATGTAATTTTAATTGTAATTTTTACTTTCATTTCAGTTAACTAAAACGTTTTCACAGCTAGTTTTAGTTTATGTTATAGTGTCACTCACTGTAATAGCCTAGGCCCTGAGCCACAACCAAGACCACAAGCGAAGGACAAGTGTCCTTAGTGAAGGACACTCCTTATCACACTGCTTTAAAAATCCTAAATGACAGAAAGTATTATTTATTGTTAAATCCTTTTTCTCATTTAATGAGTAATCCATTTACAAAACACGTGATTGAGTCTGAGATGACTCAAGAAAAAAATAAGAGGAATTTAAAGAGTATAACTTTCCATATTTATGCTTATTGTTTGCTACATTTAAATGAATTGTGTATATTTCTTCCTTTAGATGATTAATATACAACCTCCAGCCGCCATAGTTTTCTGTTTATTTTTAATTTATTGCCACACAAACATACTCCTGTGACGTTAACATTAGGGAGCATTGGTAGCTGCAACTCCCAAGCTGGGAGACTGGCTCCAGATGATTTCAGACACAACATCTGAGGTCTCTGTCCAGAAGACAGCAGGTCTTAGGAACCGCTAAGATACTGTGGAAAACCCTCAAACTCACAGGCCTCTGGCAGAAGCTGGGGTGGTGGAGCATGACAGGGAGATATGCATTACTTATGGCATTGTCATTTACATGACAATGCCATAAGTAATGCAAATAGAATGATATAGAATGATTCAGTTGTAAATAATTATTAATTATATAGTCACAACAATAGTCATCTCAAGGTGTTTTATTTATTCCCTTTGACAAGCACTTGGCGACAACAGGAAGAAAGAAAGTCCTTTTATCAGGAAGGGATGTTCAATAGGTCCAGCCTCAGGGAGAGGCAGCCATGCAATAGTGGCATATAAACACACCAGAAGTGGAGAAGAAATGCACAGTGCATCATGAGAAGTCCTCAAGCAACATGAGTCTATAGCTGGATAACTCATGGGTGGTTCAGGGTCATCTGATCCAGCCCTAAATATAAGTATTATCAAAAAGGAAAGTTTGAAGCCAAATTTTAAAAGTATTGAGGAAGTCTCCTGAATCCAAACTGGGAGCTGGTTCCACAGGAGAGGAGTGTGAAAGCTGAAGGATCTGCTTTCAATTCTACTTTTAAATATCGTAGGAACCACAAGTAAACCAGCAGTCTGGAGGTGAGGTGCTCTATTTGGATAATATGACCAGGTTTTTAAGATATGATGGAGCCTGTTCATTCCAGACTTTGCATATGAGGAGAAGGATTTAAAATTCAATTCTGGATCCAAATGGGAGCCAAAGATGAGAAGCTAATGTGGGAGAACCACAGCCTCTCTATTGTTCCTGTCAGAACTCTCGCTGTGACATTAACTGAAGGCTGTTCAGTGAGATTATACAACAGCTTGATAATATGAAATTACAATACTTCAAACTTAGAAGAAACAAATGCATCAACTAATCTTTCAGCATCACTCTGAGGATGTGCCAGAGCATGTGGCCCATATGTCCTTTTTGTGTAAAGACTAACATGGATTACAAACACCAGATGAATTAAAACTCCTGACAAACCCCTGATCTCTGTGCATTGTATAACTTTAGGGTTGTAAGGTCATACTTCCCATAAAGCACAAAGAAAGCATACTCTTCTGACTTGATTGGTTTCTTCCTTTTACTCAGAGTGAAAAGGTTCAGCCTGGTTGTGAAATGAACAAAATAGGAAGCCACTCCAAACCACAGCCGCATAACATCTTCTCTCCTTTACAAGTAAGCATAAGTCCCGCCTGAACTGCTTGTTGTTCCTTCCTACTTCTTGCTGCAAAGTGGGAGGTGTGGCAGCTGTGGAGAAAAATAAAGACTGCACTTTCTTACTGTATTTGCCAGACTCCATCACCAATTTATATATTTTTTAAATGTTTAAATTATTTCAAAGGCTTTGTGACTACCAATATTGTTTTTAATTGAAACACTTGAACCCAAACCAGGCTACCATAACGATTAGGCTGAAAATATGAGTCTAATCTATCCCCCCACAAGCTTTTTCTGATAGACAGAACACACAAAAAAATAAAGCAAAGGATGAATTAACTTACAAATAAAATGCAAATAAATTAGTAAGTTAACATGAGAGCCAACCTTGACAGCAGAATAACAGATTAGAAAGCCACACAGAGAGTTCCTAGAACACAGAGTGCTGCCAGAAACACTAAATGACCAAAGACACCAAAGTGCCGCTTCAGACGCTTGGGGCTCAAATTTCAGCCAATGACATGATAGTGGGAAATATGAGTCAAAGATAAGGGAACCCAGAGACCAGGAACTATGAAGTAGCATAACACAAACTAACCCTTTATATTCTTAACACACCCTAGGGGGATTTAAGATTTTCTTTTCAAGTGTTGATGGAGGGGAAACATTTGGGGGAATGTGGGAAAAACAAGGTCTCCCTTACTCACCAACCTTGATATGGAATGTACCTGTGAGAAGAGCAGGAGCAAAGCAGTTCTCTGCATAACCAGCGCAGATAAGCTAGTCCAGGTGTAATACTATATCAATGAAGACCCGTGCAAGAGTGTCGTGCAACATCTGCAGATGGAATAGTGTGGATCCGGTGATGCCTGTTACAGTGCAGTAGTTCAGTCTGGAGGAGATTAGTGCTTCAGTTTTAGAAAACTGTTAAAACTGTAATTAGTGCCAAGTTATAGCCACTGTAGTATTTGGGGGACCAATAATAAATTCTTCTGCTTTATTGTGATTTAATCAAAGATTGTTTTTCACCTTCTGAAAGCACTTGTTGTCAGCCCAGTAACCCCATCTCCATATCCACTGGGGGAACTGGCTCATGATTGTAAACAGATAAATTTCTAACCTAAAGATGGAAAGTAAAATACTGCATTGTCTACACAATAATTCTCCCCCTGCCTTCAGCTGCTCCATCAAAAGAAAGTGGATTTTCTTGTTCTATAGGCTCATAAAGACAATTCACACGGGACCAGTTTGACTCTTTATTACAAATTTACTATAAACGTGATACAAAAGTCACACATGCCAAACCTTTGGCTGAACAAGTGTGGTTTTAAAAATGTAACCTCATTTTTAAAATATATTACAGTCAGGATATTAGACACTGTATGCACAAGCTCCGTGCTACTCCTGATCAATGTATCGTCACATATCTAAATGACTCTACAGGTTAAATGGTTACAAGCATATCCTAAAACGTTTAAAGTGTTTTCCTAAAATATTTAATTAAACTTTGCCTCTAGCCCTTTGTTTTATAATGACTTCCCACCTGCTTAGAAACAGTGAATTATACAGAACACAAGAGCTGAGGCTTTGGTTTGGCAACATATGAACAACACATACTGACTGATTCAGTCCATCATGTTCACAGCGTAAAAAAATTTAAACGGCTCCGTGAGATATTTTGTTACTTGGTTTAAATACAAGAACGTTAGATACATCTTTTCCACTGATGGTGCCCAATCTGGAACATAGTTTATGCATTTCTACTTTAAAACGTAGATGCCTGTGGCAACAGCAAAAAATCCACTGATAATGGCCCAGTTAGTCCGCCATGATTTTCTTTCCCCTAAAATTCCATCAACTTCCACCATTTATGCTTTGTTATTTTCCCCACCAGTTATCTGATCTATTTCTCAAATCTGCCATGATGCGAGTTGGATTTCAGAAGATGCTAAAACAGAAATAAACCATGCGCATGCGTCTGTGCTGTAGTAACAATAGGTGGAGCACTGCAGTAACAAAGCCTGGGTGACAGGTTTCAGTCCCACTGGGTCAACCATACAGAAATTCTCCTTTTGCTTTGTCTTGTTGTGCTGATGGCTTCCTTAAAAAACAAAAAACCCAGTATTTTTGCAAATCATGTGTTTTTAACTTTAGTGCACTTTAAGTTAGAACGTTAGGCTTCTAGGTGGGGTCAGAGCTGTGGAGGGTGGGCTCAGGGTCAGTGTTTCTGGGGGCATTGAAGCTGACCCGGACATCCCGGGGGTAAAAACCCTGAAGAACCCCATCTACAACGACATCTGGGAGACCTGCAAGACAAACTCAGTTTTTGGGTTTTTTTTGGTATAAATAAGGATTTGCTGCTTTAAAGTAACTTTCCATATCTGCAGTAAAATGCCAAACAACAAATCTCATTTCTCTCTGCAGGGTTTTCTCCATGCCGTGTTCATCCTACCTGAAGTGCTGTCGGTGAGATAAGGATCCTGAAAGAATCCCAGCACTCGCTGATTGGTAAACTGATAACTGAGTAAGCGAAAGCAAAACATAATCAATCAGTTTCATGCGATGAGTGTGAGTTCAAACTCAGCTATCATCATTTGCGTGAAACACATTAAACATTTTGCACAAATACTGAGAAACAGGAAATACTAGTAAAACTCTCACCTGTCGTCTTGGCTGTCAAGTTCATCAAGCGATCTGAAATCGGAGCACACAATTACTGAATACTGCCAAAAATTTAAAAATGAAGTCAAAATAAATATGTTTTACAAACTTCAGAGGCTGAAAAATGTACAAAAACAACAGTTGCTCTAGTGGCCACATGAGCGCAGCTCCATGTGTGTCCAATATACTGTTTATAAAAATGTTCTAAAACGCAACAACACTACAAATACGGTAGCTCCAATTTCAGAATTTAGTGGAGGTGAGGTCTAACACGAAGCTGTGAGCTACAGCTTCCTGTGTCTACACACTGGGAGTCAAAGCAGCCATGTCCAGAAATTTAAAGCTTACCAACAGATGAGTTAGGAAAAGAAAAACATTTACTCACTCTACAGTTGTTCTGAAGTGTGAAACTATCCATTGAGACCTAAAACGTCTTTGTGCCAGGCTAAAAACATGCTTTGTGATGCTGTGTAGTTGGCCATTTTATAAGATGGAGTTTGCAGGGATGGATACACTTTTAATCAGCCACTAGAGGAACTGCAGCTTTTGTCACTTGATTCAGTTTTGGAGTCTTCAAAATGCAGATTCCCAAAACCAACAGGTAAAAGCCTGGTGGCTAGTTCCATCTTTTATATACAGTCCATGTTTTTAACCTAAGGATTTATTAAATATACAGTATAATTTAAAGAGACACAACTAATAAAGACTAGTGTGCCTACATATAGCACACTAGTCTTTCTAAATAGTTGTGCCCTACACATGTTGTGTGTCCTGTAAGAGCAGCGGGGACTTAACAGAGCCTCATTAAATACACTGTGGGGTAGAGTCAGGGCTGCTGCTGCTGTAGGTCGCTGTTTCTGAAGATTTATTATGTTGTCACATTGCCCCCCATGACCATTAATAGAGGCGCTAAATATAGCAAAATGTCCGGCTTCTCCGGACTGAAGGACTTACTCCATGCTGCTCTTGTTCCCTGTGTGGAAATGTCTAATGTGGAGGAAGTCCAGCAGCACCTGCGGCACATCTTCGTTCTGGTAGATGACATCCTGGTCAATGGAGAAAAGAAAAGCAAGGAGAAAAAAAAGAGGGAAAAAAGCATGTTTTCTTTAACAAACAGTTACAAGAAAGAAAAAACACCTTTCTTCAGACAGTAGTATGACCACTTAATATTTATACAGTATGCTCTTTCATCAGCAGAAATATACATAACATTTACCGCGGGGCTCGTCACAGGAAAACACTTCCTCAAACCTGAAAAGTTCCCAAGGAATCTTTTAATGCTTCATTTAATATTAAACATTTTAGAAGGGCCAAATTAAGTTTTTCCTTATTTTCCAGCATATTCATACTGTTACAGTGGCAGATGTTAATTAAATTAAAAGTTTCAAGTCAAGGTCAGTGTATGTGCAAGTAATCGCTGCGACTCAAAATCTCTGAAGTCAAACTGTTCTAAACTTTCAGTTTCAAGCTGTTTGTTCTCTGAATAATGCAAAACTACTCCATTAGAGTACAAGAATAAAAACATATGGAGTTAGAAATGAGAGCTACAGATCCATTTAACTAAAGTTTTGCACGTTATTCAGTGAGGTCCTAGCAAATTTCTTTGATGCAGAGCAAGTGTCAGCTGATGGCTTCTTTTCAAAGTCATGGTTGAATAATAGTTCAAAAGTTCAATTCTATTCTGTTCAAGGAGCAGGATTTTAAATTTGATTCTGGAATTAATAAACAGATGAACAGAAACCAATATGGAGGAAATACGCTCGCTCTTTCTAGTCCCTGTCAGTACTCTCGCTACAGCATTTTGAATCAACGGAGGCTTTTCAGGGACTTTTTCGGACATCGCGATAATAACGAATTATAGTAGTCCAGCCTAGAAGTAATAAACATATGAAGTAGTTTTTCAGCATCACTCTGAGACTGGATGTTTCTAATTTTAGAGATATTGTGCAAATAGAGGAAACCAGTCCTACATATTTGTTTAATATGCAAACAGAGGAACAAGTGAAGTTGTATGTTCTTGTTAACACTTTCTAGCAAGAGAAAGTTTGCGTTCAAGGATTGTTTTCTACCATTTCTGTATCAATATTAGAGTAAAATGAGATAAACAACACGCTCCAAAGAGAGAAAAGCACACATCAACGCTGTCTTTTTCAACACTTCGGAGCCCGTATCTCATCCTGAGCTGTTTGTCTTCACACTTAATCAGTCACATTTTTATGATGCTAACAGCAGGAACAGATGGCCAATTGTGGTACTGGTCCAGAAAAGTTAGCTTCACCATCCAACAAATTAGAAAAAATTTAGATTTAGAACATAAATAATAAATAATCTGATCTAGTTCTAGCTTTGTAAGAAATCATCAGACCTCCACCATCTACCCTACATGGAAATAATGTTGAAATCTGTCCATTCACAGATCAGTTTTTGCAGTTGTACATTGACCAGCTGTCACCTGAGAGACAACATCAAGGTTTCAACCATGTTTGCTGGCTAACAAAACAGCTCATCTAAACTATCACTTCCTTCAAAATTATGCTATCCTTAGAAGATCTGTCTTGCATTTGAAAAGGACAGAAGTGTTCTGTTCAAGGGCATCTGGTTAAAAGATGAGGATGGATTAGGAAGCAGGATTTTGGCTTATCCAGGTAACTTCAGGGTTGACCATGGGTCTTATGGTCGTCACCCTGCTGAACAGGTGGACAGCAGGCGATGTGGACACCCAAGTTTGTGATTGCGATAACTTGAGAACAAAGTGATGTAGGACTTTCACATTGATACCATAGGCGTATCTACTAAAAATTTCAGATGAGTTTGAATATCAGTGACCTCAACCTCAAGGTCAAGGTCAGAGGTCGAGTTGTCTGAAAATCTTGCGAATGTGATAACTTGAGAAGGAAGTCACCTAGGATTTTGAAACTGATACCACAGGTGTATGTTCTAGGAGGCTGAGGGGTACTACTGGCCGCCGCCAGTATTTTTCTGTACCACAAAGGTGATTCACTTCTTACCAGAGTATACTGCCATGGTTACTTATGCTGTAGACCTAACCTGCTCCAAAGCAGGTTATGGTCCAGATTTAAGTTAAAATGGTACGAATTGAAGGATTCCTGGAAGATCCTTCAAACCTTTGCAAGGAGAGGAGGGATGGTCTAAAATTTTTTAAACAGATTTTTAGATGCGACTTTATTCCTTGATTTTTTTTCCCCCTGTTGGCAGTGACCAATGTTATAGTTCTATAAGAATTAATATAGAATTCAAAAATAAAGGACACATAAACTGTACTTGCTGACTTTGAGTTTGTACATAGACTAAGCCTATGTTTGAATTCTGTTCTTGCTCTCAAACCTTTAAACATTACAGAGTCTGCAGAGTCTCAAAGAACAAAAACTATAAACTGGTTGGAAGAGCCAGGTATTTTATTTACATCAAATGTGTTATAGATTCTCTGCTGGGGAAATATATTTTAGATATGCAGAGATTAAGGATACCTGTTCAATTACTACAATTCATTTCACTTTGATCTGCAACTAAACCGATTTCCACGTCTCCTTTATTAGGCTGAGGTTTATTTTTCAGATTTATCCCGTTTAAAGTCTCAGTGCTCTAATGTGCAGCTGTCTCCTTAGAAATAAACAGCAGCAATGAGAGCGCATTCAGTGAAAAAGTAATTAACTTAAAGTAAAATGTTTATTTTACCGCTCAGTGCGCTGAATCACCAGATTAACAATTTGCTGCAGCATTAATCGCATGTCCCTTCTTAACAGTGTTGCATTTTACTGGTGCATTTTTTTATGTTCTTTAGAGATTTTTGATCACCGTTTCATTATCATCTGATTATGTCTCTGACTGGAGTAGGTAGCACTCATAGGGATCATGTTCTGTGAAAGAAGAGTCATTTGATCTTTGAAATGCCCTTTTTAGATTGATCAGATGGTGCCAACACACCCCTTTCACATGAATGTGCAGGGGAAGCTTTGGTTCAGCTTAGCCAGTTGGTAACCAGCTTTGAGTGACTGCATAACTTGATTTCCACTGTTGGGGTAAGTAAATCCAGATAACGGAAAGATACCCAGGCTATGGTGAACCCGCTTCGTAATACGAGACCCAGATGTCTCACCTGGACATAATCTTCCAGCTCTTGCCTCCTCTGCTCCAGAGGTTTGGTCCTCAGATGTTGGTTCCTTTTGCTCGGGAAATCTGGAGTCTGGATGATCTTCCTGAGCTGTATGTGGTACCAGAACAAGATGAATCAAACATTTCAAACACAGAGAGATCTGCGTCCCAATTTAACATCATCATAGTAAAAGCAGCTCTGGTCATAAAACAAAGCTCATACTTTTCTGTGGAGAGTTTGAAATTCACTGTTTCTTCTGAGCACAAAATGTTTCCTCTCGCTGAACAAGACTTCAACTCTGAAGAGCTGCAAATAAGACAGAACAGGACACACACATTCATTAGTCACTACTGAAGCATTTGGTTCTTTCTAAAAGGTGGGAACTAAGTGGCAAAAGTTGTGTTGAGTGTTGTGCTTCTCTAAAATAAAATGATGAGCAGGGATTAGGTAATAGTTGAAGAAAATGCAACATGACAGAAAAATCTGAAGTTTCGGCTATTTTTAAATGATAAATTGACATGTTCAGAGATTCAAAAAGTAAAGGCTCTTTGAACCTCTGAACAAGTTGCACAATTCTGGGATCTAATTTAAATTTTCCTCTTTCTTCGATTGTTTCACACAAACTAAAACAACATTTACTAAATGCTACTTTATTATTAGGACCACCTGTTGAACTGCTCGTCAATGCAAACCTCTAATTAGCCAGTCAAATGGCTGGGACCTCAATGCATTCGGATATACGGACATAGTCAAGACAACCTACTAAAGTTCAAACCGAGCATCAGACTGGGGAAAAAGGTGACTTTATACGTGGTACAGTTGGTGCTAGCAATAGTCAAAGCTCATTTTGATGTGATTTGATAGTGATTTATTTCGGACACACATAACAACAACCGATATATACATATACTTCATTTACATGTACAAATACATATATACACACACACACACACACACACACACACACACACACACACACACACACACACACAAAATATAAATAAAAAAAAAAAACAAAAAAACACAAACATTAA
>VVHJ01065486.1:0-11304 GCA_015107715.1 Tylochromis polylepis
GTAAACTCCAAATATCTGCTCGATTCATCAAGACATCCCATATTTGCAAAAGTGCTCTGACGTTTTCGGAGATGGCTCACTAGAGCCGGCGAAACACCGGACTCCCGGTACATCATTTTCAGACCTCCCGTGGTCTTTCACTACTCAGGTTAAACATGATATATAAGTCACTTACATGACTTAAAAATGTTATGGTTTGGCTTTTTCAGTGTTTTATTTGTTCCTGAGTAAATCCGTTTGGCTGAGATTAAAGTTATAGTTGAATATGCTGTACAAACTTTAAACAGAAAACTGATTAAACAGAAGTGTGAGATGGTAGAGGATTTTACGGAAGCGTAGAGCTGCCACCCAGGCAAAAGGAAAATACAGCTATATCATGCTATACCGTGGGACCTTTATTGTTCTAACAATATACTTTTCACGTTTGAACAACATAATATCACGTTATTACAGTATACATGATTATGATGTTATAACAAAAACCTCTTCACGTTCTTACAGTGTACATATTACATTGTACGAACATGATAATTATGTTGTTTGAACAATAACGTTTTCACATTATAACGTCATATAGCTCTATTTTTCTTTTGTCTGGGTGGCAGCTCTACGCTTCCGTGGAATTTACTCCAGTGTCCTGTTATACTTTATTACACTCCGCCGTGACAGCTGGTGACACATATATGAAGGGTAGGCCATCCCATTTCACAGCCTCGCACTTCCGGCCTTCTCGGTCTTCGGAGAACGCTGCCCACGTAGACCGCGAAGGCCGGATCCTCCGAAGGATGCAGCCTAGCTGCCTAGCATTAAAGTCCCTAGGTTTTGGGACACAGCCATTATGTTCATTTGTGTCAGCTGTTTCCCCATGTGTTTCCACTTCCCCTAATCAGCTCCTGTGTGTATTTAGTCTGTGTGTTTTCTTTCAGTCTTTGTCAGGTCATCTGCGTTCATTCATGTAATGTCATGTCAAATTCAGGTATCTCATGATTCAGCTCAGGTCTTGCTCATGTTTTCATGTTCATGCCTTTTCCTTCAGTTTCCCACAAGTACCTGCCCTGAATCATGTTCATGTCTTTGTCACAATATCATAGTTTAGTTTTTCCCAGTTTAGGTTTTAGTTTAGTGTTCACTCGTGTTTGCTTTGCCTTGTTTTGTACTCCTGTTTTCAGTCATAATAAACGGCTCACTTTTTCTTTATTCGAGTTATGTTTCACGTTCCGTTTTTTTGTCTGCATTTGGGTCCTCTATTTACTCTACATGCAGTCAGCTCCTGCCGATTGTGAGAGTTGTCTGAATGTTTGCCAAAAAATGCCTTGCTACCCCTTTCAACGAACCCATTATCTAATCCCTTGGCTTTCCCTGATAAGCATCTAGACAAAAATAGAGATGGACTATAGAGTGTAAAGCTGGAACTATTTTTCTTTGCAATGTTAATAAGTTTATATTCTAAGATTTGTAAGCTATTTACCAGTTTAAGATGCTTTTATATTAGTCCACTTAACACATAAAGCTAAAAGATTAATGCTAATACATATATAAGAATACATTTAAGAAACATATTACTCAAATACACAAGTATAAGTTTGCCATAATGTTGAGACATTGAACAAGAAAATTAAGCACTCAGTCTTCATTCTTTTCATCTAAATCACTGCAAAAAAGCAAATACATTTTTTTCTTTTACAAAATGTTTGAACACCTTCTGATAATTGTGATCATGTACCTCTTTGGCCCTGAGCCTCTCATTGTCCATGTTGACATCAAGGAGAGGACGCACTCTGCAGAAAAGTTTCCACCAACTCCACTTGGACACGACCCTGAGAGCCCGCAGGTTCCTCTGCAGACAGCTGACCGCCATCTGCTGCACCTGGAGACACACACACACACACACACAAAATGTGTGAATTTAAACTACAGTTGAGCTCAGTCTCCTTTTCAAGCGACAGATTAAACCATTAAAGCATCCATTTAAAAAAACGCAAAAAATCTGTAAAAGATAAAGCAGACACAAAGACACTCAAAGTGATCACAAAGAGATGCAAAACAACCACACAAATCATAAAACAACCCCAGGAATGCAAAATGACCAACAAGACACACAAACACCTACATAAAAGGGGAAAAAAAGCCACCAAGAGAGATTAAAAAAAAATTAAAACACACAAAGAGCAAAAAACCAAAAAAACAACTCCCATCTAAAACCACCATGCAAAGCATAACACAACTACACAGATGCAAAATGACCACAAAGAAGTACAACCTACAAAAAGAAAAACACAAAAAGAAAGTGCAAATAAGGCACCACAAAAAGTTTGAAAACAACAATTCTCAAAAAGAAACACATAAGTTGCAAAGTTAAAGGAAATGCTAACAGCTGCATTTGAACTCATGATGTATAATTTTCTTCTGGTAAGGTAAAAGCCTGCAGCTCCTGTTTGTGTTCATGTATATGTTGAAAAGATCTCACTGGGCACTTGTGGCTACCAATTGGAAATTCGGTGGTTCGATCAGTCAGTAGTAGGAATCGAGAACCAGTTCTTATAGAGAACCAGTTCCCAGTAGCCCAGTTCTTCAGAATTGTTAGTCAGCTTACTTATTGATCCCACTTATCGGTTCTTGCACTCGCGCTACAATCAGCCGATTTCAGTTCATGAGTTGGAGGAAGTAAGTAGCGGCGCAGTCTACACCATGGATATGGACATTACTTTTATTTTTATTACACAATAGGACAAGAGTGCAATGTTCAAACTGCATCCAGGCCAGAAACAGACACATTATGCTGTTAACACAAGTTCGACTCTTTGCAAGCACCTGCACAGACAGCATTCTAACACTAAGCTAGCCAAGAGCCCAGAATGATGTTAAAGCTGAGTGAATGCCAACCCAAGCCCACCAGCCAGTGCTGTTGGCTTTGTGTAATACTAAGAAAATGAAAATGATCACGTGTGTCCTCATTAGGACACACATGATCTTGATCCTGATCATTGTGTTGGTGCGTAGGTCTGTAGCCTATAAGTTTATATTCTTAAATGGTAATTATAAAACAGTGTGTTTAGGGTCATTTTATAGAGTAACATGAAAGTAATGTAAGGAATAGTATAATGAATTACTTTTTCCTGGGAGTAATCAAGTAACGTATTACATTACTTTTAAGTGTTCTGGGTAATATGTGTAATACATTATACTTTGTTGAGTAACGAGCCTAACACATTTGATTCACAAAGCATGCAATTAACTTGCACAAATGGTATTTTCTTTGATATGCTGTTTAGCAATGGTGGTAACACTCAAAGGGGAGCCAATGAGTTCCTAATGAGAATTGATGAGAAAATTGATAAAGGAATTGGATTTGCTAAATTCATATCAATTCCCAGTCAGCAGTGCAGAAGGCAAGCTCACAGAGACATAAGTACCTTGAGTTTGCGATATTTCTGACGGGCAAGATGTCCCAAACAGGCAGCCTGTAGGTGGACCAGCCAACCAGTGACCTGCTTCTCCCTCTGCTGCTCCAGATAGTGCAACATACCTCGCTTCATAAACACCTGACGCACAACAGGAAAAAAATGTATGAGCCATATCAGCACGAAACAAATTCAGCTGTTCGAGTACAAGAGCTCAAACATGTTCTCACCCGGCTGACACCCACGAGGATGCTCTTTTTATCCACATCCAATTCAACCAGCAGCTCTTCCACTGCCTGACACACACGCAAGCACAAAAAAAAGGTGTTTACTCACAGACATGATGCTGTACAATAGAGGGAGCTGCTGCCATGTGCCATCTGACCTTTCTCTCATCGTGGCTGACAAACACTGAAGCATAACGTTTCATGACTGAAGGAGCGAGAGCCTGGAAATGACACCTGAAATCCCCCAGAGTCATGTGCTCTGAATAACCTGCAGACAAACATGGCCACAGATTGATTTTGTGATTTGCATCAGGAATATTTGGAAAAAAGGGTCATACATGTCGAGAATATATATCTATATATATGTGTGTGTGTGTGTGTGTCTCTGTGTGTAAAAAAATACCCACTCGCCCTGCGGGGGGTCTTGAGCCTTCAAGCTTTGATCCTCTACCAGAGGCCTGCGCAATATCTTTACTGTTTACACTATGTCAAGCTTCCATGTGGTACTGAGGAAGGTTTTTGACTGATAGGTGGATGGTACCAATCCCTTCTGGGGATCCTCGGGGATCAGGACTGTCCGGCCTTTGGTTAGCCATCCATTAGCAGCTGGTTCAATTGTGCTCATGGAGTGCAGTTAGCTTCTTTAGCCAGTAGGTGTGAATCATGTCAGGGCCTGGCTCTGTCCAGTTCTTCTTGCTAGAGACTCTGTCTTGGATGTCTACCACTATGAGAGTTACTGGATCCTGTTCAGGGAGGTTACTATGGTCTGCTCTTAGATCCTACTAGCCACTGAGCATTGTTATTATGGGTTGCATCTAGGACTGTACAATATGACCAAAATCTCTCTGAATAAATGCTGACCCCAGCACAGAACGGTGGTAAAGTGAGCCGTCATTTGCGGTAAAGCCCGCCGCTGCTGCACTTCAACAGGTAACAAACTGATGAGCAGTCAGAGCGCAGCCTCCGTTTCTACCTGTTCATGTTTCTAAGATGTAGAATTATGGTCACGATCACTGTAAAGTCTCTTTGTGCTGGTTTTCATCTTTGATTTGTGTTGTCGGCTTTATGTTCATACCTAAATGCTAAGAGAAAGATCACGTGTGTGTGGCTGTAGCCTGTAGGCTTATATTGTTAATTGGTAATTATGAGACGGTGAGTTTCAGATCATTTTACAAAGTAACATTAAAGTAACGTAATGAGTAGCATAACAAATGTTTTTCTCCTGGGTGTAATTAAGTAACTACATTACTTTTAAGAAAAGTGTTCTGTGTAATATGTGTAATAACGTTTTTACTTTACTTTTTTTTGAGTAATGACCCCAACACTGATCACAACAAAGAGGGGAAATACCCCCAACATGCACAAACATTTGACCACTCAGCATGTAATTAATTTGCATGAATGTAATGTCTTTGATATGCTGCTTAGAGATGGTGGTGACTCTCAAAGTGAGAATGAGAATTGATAAGGAATTGAATCGATAAGTGATATTAATAATGGAATCGGAATCACTAAATTCTTATCAATTCCCATCCCTACTTACGTGGCGTTATCCCATAGTTGCACACACTGGATGTCACACAGTCACACAAGTGCTTCCCTGAGGCCTCTGGCTATCATTACTGCTCCTGTATGGTCGTCAGGAAACTAGCCTGTCTGCAAACATCAACTGCAGAGTGTCTAGTCTTGAATGAAGTGCACTGTTACGCTCATACAAGGATGCATTGTTTGGTTCAATCTCTCTGGTGTACTCTTCAAGCAGCTGTGAGTCTTTGCTTAGCAGTTTCCAAGGCCTCAGGTATGGGCAGCTTACTGTACTTCTTAGGCATCTCTTTCTTCATCACACAGTTCTGCAGATCCGATGCCTTAATCCAAGCCCCTACTCTCCTTCTCCATTGTGAGTATAGCTCCTTGAGGTTGTTTATCTTGTAGCCAAGCATCTCAGTGATCACTGCTGCTGTGATGTAGCCTTTGGTTCTGGTGATGGTTGCAGTAGGTATTGTCCGTAATGTTGCATTCAAATCTTCTAGTAGAACTTCTGAGGGTCTTGGTAGTCAGGAACAGAGGATCCAGGTTTCCAGCTTAGCCATGATCCTATCTCTCACACTCTTACACTCAACATCTTCAACTCACCTATTGTTCTTGGGGCTTGGTACCCAAGAACAACTGGTGTGTGGGGATAATGACATCTTCCCCCTGACCTGATGTCAGGTTTTGTGTTCACCTTGTCAATCTCTAGTTGTGATAGAAGTTGCTTCTTCCAGATATTGGAATACAAAGCTGCTAGTTGTTTTGCCATTAATGTATAGGTTGGGTGTCGTAGAGTCCAAATAATAGTGCAATAGTAATGCAAAAACAAATACATTTGATTTACTCTGAAAGATAACGTATTTTACTTGCAGGATATTTGCCTTTTAAACATGTGGGTATAACAAAACAATAACCCTAACCCTAGACTGGTCACTAATAACTTTGTACTTAGTTTACACACAGCTAGAAACATTTATGCATGAGTGTGCATACCTGTGCGGTATAGCTGCAGAGCTGACAGGATCTGTGTGGAGTGCAGCTGCACCCTGAGGGTTGGGATGTCAAAACTTCCATTGTCAGTCTTAGCACTGACACACTGCAGAAACACTGGCCTGGCTCGACGAATCAGATTCATAAGAGCATCCTGCATGGTGGGAAAAGCAGCAAAGAGGGAATGAATCCAGTTACACTACAGAAATAGATAAGAATATGATAGTGAATGTTCTGGGAACTTACTGCCTGGAGTTTTACTGCAATACACTGGGAGTGTCTGCGTATCGCTGCCATTCCCCCACTGAATGTCTTCCTGATGGTGCCATTCCTCTGTAAAGAACGCTGGCTGCCACCTTCTAGTCCCCCAAGACCCCGACACAGAGGGGGCAGAGAAATTCTGGGGGTGAACATGGCTTTCAGGACCCCTCTGGATAGGGCAGAGAGAGAACCTAGCTATCACAGGACGTCAAAAACATGTTTTTGCACTCTCTGAAACAGTGTAGTTGGAATGTACTGTGAGTAAATGATAAAAAGCCCTGGCATTCACTTTAAAGGTATGAACCACACTTGCTCATACCTGCTAATTAACACTTGTTAATTACTTCATCAAAAGTATATTGGCAGTCTGTTCCATGTAGCCGTATAAAAGCTTTTTGGGCAAGGAATTCTGAAAGTCGTGGAGCAGTGCTTCATGCTCGCTCAGATCAATATCTGTGCTCATTGCTGGTTTTTAAATGGTTTCTTAGCAAGACAGTGTCCAGATGGAGAAGTTATTAAAAACATTCCCCTTCTGTACATTTCCTTTCTTTTGTGCTGCCAAAACACCTGAATTTGTTCCCTAAGGGTCAATAAAGACTTTTCTTATCTAATTAAAACACAGTACAAGTATGTGCATATCTTCAGGTTAAACACCACAGTAACTTCTGAAAGAGGAAAGGAAACTATCCTTTTATATCAGCACTGATTCTATCATTAAAACCTGTTCCTTTCACAGGGTCACAATAATTAGTTTAGTCACTAGTCATTTAGTCATTTGTAAGTCATTTAGACACGACATCCTTGTGGGGCAGCCCCCAGGCCTCTGACTTACACAGTGGAGTTTTGGAGCAGACAGATGGAGTTGAGAGCAGATGGGTTGTTCTGGATGAGGCTGAACCATCCAGCCAGATCGTATCGGACAGGATCAGAACCCATCAGGTGCTTCACTTCACACTGCAGCAGCTGCTCACACTTTCGCACTGCAAGGACATCCATGTTCACAAACACAATTAATTCATACTCTGTATGTCATATGGCGCTCACATTTTCACTACCAGGGAGTCCCTCTGTGTATTCTTTACCCATGTTGCTGTAATACTGGCACACTCTTTCCACGGCCCTGTTCTCACAAGAGGCTGGCGTCACCATCTCCTCATCCAGAACCCATAACAGACCTCTGGGGTCTCCATCTGCTGCCCGGACCTGAAACAAGCACACACATACACACACACACACTTTTCAAGCATGATGATTTTCTATCGGTCAGATGGAGGATACAGAGAAAAGTGGAAGAGAAAAACATTTTTATGCTAAAAGTAAGTCACAGTACATGTAATTTCTTGTACAAGATAAATGCTGGCAAAAGAGCACTGTTCTCCTGGCTTCTTTTAAAGGGAGTAGTAAAGACAGACTGTAATAATAATGACAAGGAGGAAAAGTGTTGGTGTGCCTCTCAGGCTACAGAACAACCTCCAGCTGTAGGTCCTACTTTTGATAAACTGTTATTTGGGTTGCTGCAGCTGGGCAGCAGATGATTTTAGGTAAAACTAGAAATAATGCCTCACAGTCTCATGCCTGCAAGCATATGATTAGTAGAATTTAATGAGGTCAGAGTGACTTTGATGTTTGACCACCAAAATCTAATCAAGTTCTAAGCACAAACTTTCTAGCTTTAAAAAGTAAAACTTTTTTGAAATTATTACTTAAAAAAAAAACAAAGTTTAGCTTTTTTTATATTCCCTGAAGGTTTTCATGAAAACTGGCAATGTAACACAATGCCTTCGCTCACGGCTGGTGTGGAGTGACAAAAATCAAAGTGAAATAAAATTATCTGATTTTGCAATTACTCCTGAGCTTTGCATCATCTTTAATAGTTTTTGCAAAATCTGGGAACAAGCAAAACTTTTAACCTTGAAGGCTTATTAAAGAGGTACTTCTGCAAGTTTAGCTCCAAAATGCAGTTTTATGTTCTTTTAACTTCAGAGATCTCATTTGCATTCCAAGGTTGCTGACCTTTATGTATACAAAAAAAAAGTACATTTTTGTACTGTTACCTGTATGTTTTGTATCTTTTCTTTTTCTGTGACTAAATGATCCTATCCTCCATCCTATCTCCATGTCTTAAAGATGTTTTGCCTTTTGCAGGGTACCCCTGTAATTTCCAATGTGTCCTTAGTTCCTTGGTTAGATACTGGGTGCAAGTACGTGCTACACCATGTACCATCAAGTCATATTATAAAAAAAGTACAGCTCAGCTCTAGTTTGACTTCAATTGATATCACTTCATTTTAATACACAGATGTACTGAACATGAAATCGTAGCTATTGATTCTTCATGTTCTGATGAGAATGTATGAGAAGTTATTTCTGGAATGTCTGAAGCTATTATCATAAAACATCATATCACAAAAATTAACATTAGACAACTTTAAGATTCCTGAGAGTAAAGTTGAAAACAGCAGACTCCTGGTAAGATCTCATGGCCGTTATTCTCATGCCCACATTTATGTTTTTTTCATGTCACATTGCTGTGTACCTGTGGAGGTGGCTGGTCAATGGCAGAGACCACCTCGGCCGGGCTGGTCTCCGGACATTCAAACTCCACGTGGATCTTCTCCTGCAGTAGGCAAAACATGCATGAAGTTGTTCAGGAAAATGTACTTTTCTCACTCAGTAATAATCAGTTTAACTCAAAGCTGGCAGTCATTTTTGTGTGTCATTTTCATCAAATCTGAATTGTAGGTCTACCAGTTTTATTGGTTTAATCTCAGTGAAATTGCCTCTTTTGTTAATCTTTCATTTTTGACACACACGCTACCAAGACAGCACTGTGAAGATATTCCAAAGACATTAGCATACTCAGTGAAAACCAGGGAGTTAGGGTTTAAGATCAGGCGGTAAAACTGGTACTCCATTGTAAAAGTTGGTATTAGTAAAGACTGAGCAGAAAGGCTCCTAGACACATTCCAGTGTGGCTGACATTTTAAAATTGCCGTGTGTGAATCCCATTCTGGCCACTTGCACATGTAAGCAACAGATCTTCTCTGGTCTGGAATTCTGTGTTTTAATGTGTGTAATTATTATACAGATTGTTATTTTCTTTTCTTGTGTTTTAAAGCCCCAAACAGGTATTGGCTATGAAAACTCTCACTCGGGCTGTAAGTGCTGTTGCCTGGTACATGTACCATACCTGTCCCTATGTAAGAAAAAAAAAACAAACCCTCAACTAAAAGTTCCAGTTTTTTATTTGAGTTTATTTAGGGAAGATGACAAAGTCACACTGAGGCTAATTTGGGGCTGATCGTGAGTACTGATTGTGTTGACAACAAATACCTCACACTGCTAATGTGTTGTGTGCTTGCACAATCTTAATAATAATAATAATAATAATAATAACAACTTTGTTTGTATTGCACTTTTCAAAACACAAGAGTTACACAGTGCTTAACAGTTTGAATAAAAGCCACACATTGAAGATAAGATTACATATTAAAACATACAGACACATAAACAACCATACAGTCAGACATTCATTCAAACAAACACACATATAGCAAATAGTTGCAAACTATGGCTGAAAATAAAGGGGGGATGATTATGGGAAAGCTAACCTATAAAATTAGTTTTCAGCGTTTAAAACAAATAACAGAATCAGCCAACCTGACTGACTGAGAAAGGCTGTTCCACAGCTTGACCACAATAACGTCAAAAGCATGATCACCTCTAATTTTAAAATCAGAGTGATGGACAGTTAAGAGACCCTGGTACCTTGGAGTACATGTTGATAATAAACTGGACTAGGTTTATCCTAGGTTGCAGATCCCAACAAATTTAATAAACTGATCCCCAAGGCCAGTAATGTTGTGAGAATAGAACTGGACTCCCTTAAGGTGGTGTCGGAGAGGCAGATGTTATGCAAGGTAAGGAAAATGCTGGACAATACCTCCCACCCATTCCATGACGTGCTGGCTAGTCACAGGAGCATGTTCAGTGAGAGACTGAGATTACCCAAATGCACCACTAAACAACACAGGAAATCATTCCTGCCTGTGGATCTCTCTCTGTACAGCTCCTCCATCTAATGAATAATACACACTTAATATTTGCACATCCTCTACAGTGAATATAACAAAATAACAGTTTACAGCACATTATCAACCATATATATTTAATCCATGTAATATTCTGGGATATTTACAATTGAGCTTTTTGCATATATTAGAGTTATTTCTTATGTTTTGTAACTTTATAATATCAGGGCTCAGACACCTTTTTCAGGGTCAAATTCAAGCACTTTTTAAGCACTTTCAAGGTCCATATTCAAGCTTTTCCAGCACATTACCACCGTCATAATTTACATATTTATACAAAAACATACATACTCAGAATGATTTCACTTTTTTTGTTTTTAATCGCACAAAAAGACAGTGTTATGCTATATATCACTTGACAAATAACTTCACAATAAAAATGAGAAATATAATAGTATTTGTCTTTCAATTAAAGTATTGTGCAAATAAAAAAAATAGAGTGCAATAATAACAACTCAAAATAGAGCAAAAATAGATGGGGGAACTCTGGTAGGGGGGAAAACTGCATTATATGCATATACACATACATATGTAGTGCATAAACAAAAAAAAAGCATATTTTGCTTCACATTACCTCAGTAAGACCATGTGCAAAAAAACAAACAAAAAAAATCATCTTTGATTGATTAAATGTCCTTTTTTCGCCCTTTTGTTAAAAACAGAAAAAAGTACCACACAAAATACTCCAAAAGCAAAACGTTGCATTATACGCATATAGTGTATAAACTGAGAAAAAGCATAAAAGCACATTTCACCAACAAATTTAGATGTGCAAATGTGAATAAATTAACTTGTCAGAGGTAT
>VVHJ01065490.1:0-19613 GCA_015107715.1 Tylochromis polylepis
AGTGTGACTCCAAATCCAGACCTCCATGGGTTGCTAAATTTAATTTCCATTGATAATTTTTTTGTGATTTTTGTTGTCAGCACATTCAGCTATGTAAAGAACAAAGTATTTAATAAGAATATTTCATTCATTCAGATCTGGGATGTCTTATTTTTGTGTTCTCTTTATTTTTTTTATTTTATTTTTTTGAGCAGTGTGTATCTATGAGTATAGTAAGCTGCAGATTCCACCTCTGGCTTTAAAAAAAAAAAAAAAAAAATTAAAAAAATTTCTTCATTGCTGTGGGGGAACACCTAGTGTGTTGTTTTTGTTTTTTTAGTTGAATAATCTTAACTGCCCTCATTAACCATCAAATCTAAGATCATACATCCTTCACACTTTACACAGATGCAAAGTGCAACATAAAAACATCTATTTTTCTTTCCGTACAGATGAAACTCCTGCTGTACACCAGCGGGTGTCTCCTCCTAAAGGATTTAGAAGAGTGGAAGGGCAGACCAAGAGATTTCCTTTGTGACTACAGTCGACCTCAGCAGTGTGTGCCTCGTGTTCGTACAGTAAGGCTTCTGTGTCAGTGTCAAACTGCTCATTTCTGTCTAGCTGAGGTAACAGCACTCCGAGGCACCTACTCATCCTCCATGGTTAAATGGTAAAATGAAGTCAGAAATACATAATGTAGAAAGGAACCAGGAAAAAAGACGTTTGAAGTGCAGTGTATGGTGTATAATGTATGCAGCTGAGATGTACAGGCACTAAGGAGCCCCAAGGCAACAGGCAGAAAAGAAACTTTGGAAGTGACCTATTTTCCTAAATACCTCACTGAAATGTTAAAAAGAAGTTGTGCAATAACGGGCAACTTAAAGAAAGAACTGAGAGTCTGACATTTACCATAGGAACAGTTTAGAGGGATGTAACCTTTAAAACGAACATTAGTTCAGAGCTTAGAGGCCTGAGATACAAAAATAAAACGTTCATTACATCTGACTTTGTGATGGAGCCTTTCAATGCAGGCTGAAAAGAACAGGAGAAAATGGCAGGAGCAAAGGATACTTACATCCAGTAAGCTACAAAACCACTGTATTTACAATGATATGTGAGAATAGGAGATTTCTGCATGTCAGAGCTGCGTGGCCTTTCAATCATGCTGTAATAGGAGTGGACAGAGATTGTAATGAGACAGAGATGCATGCCCAGATGTCTGCCACAACATATGGTGAGTGCAAACAAAGGCAGGCAGCTGCATGTGATCTGTCTGACTCACTGGACCAGGATTTGTACACTGATGATAAAAAAAAAACAGGAAATAGAAAGATTAGATTAATAGTCATCATGTACAAACAGTGAAGAAGGAAAACATCACTGCTTCATGCAGAATTATTCCCCTCCTTGTTTGTAGTTACAACATAGTTATAAGGACGCACATGACCTGACAGCAGCACAGTTGTACCCAGATCTCCTCATGAGGAAACTGCAGCACTTCGGTGTACAACCCAGCTGAAAGTTTCCATGGTGACTCGAGGCTTTTAAGAATTTGCATAACAGATGCAGCTATTCATAAAAAGAGGACAAGGGAAGAAAAACAGAGGCCAGGGGGCAGGTTATCACACTGAAACAAACAGGACACACTACAGTGCGGTTTACAGCACTGACTGACATGTTTCTATTAAGACACGTGTTCAGGAGGTTTAAAGGAGCTTGTCTGGCACTTGAGATTTTTAAAACAAATCTACTGATTTACTGTATCCGTCACTTCAAAATGATTTATAAATAAAATCTAAGGAGCGTAGAGGTACAGAAATCTACACTACATGTCAAAGATCATCACGGGCAAGATTTGTCTTTTTCTTTTGGCTGCTCCCTTTAAGATTACCACAGCCAATCATCTGCTTCCATCTTACCCAACGCCCAACATCCTCTTCATTCACATTAACTTTCTGCATGTCCTCATACATTACATCTTTGAACCTTTCTCTCTGGTCTTCCTCTTTTCCTCCTACCTGGCAGCTCCATCTTTAACATTATCTGTCCAACTTATCCACTATTCTTCTTCTTTACACGTCCAAATTATCTTAGCCTTGCCTCTCTTCAGCTGGCTCTCCACCTTTACCAGCAATAGTCCCTACATGTAACGTCCCTACTCTCACTTCCATGTTCCCACCTTTCCTCTTCTTTCCCTGACTCTGAACACACCTTTGCCCTCTTCTCCTCTCTCTTCTTCCAGCAGTTTAGTTTTCAACACCATCCCGCTGGTCAACAGCAGCAATGGCAGGATGCTGTTAACCTGGGCCTGGACTGATCCAGTATAGAAATCTTATTTTGGGTCATTATGTTTGAGGTCCTTCCTGATGCAATCCCCTCAATTTATCAGGGCTTAGGACTGACACTAGAAGTACACTGGCTTGTGACCAACAATGTTCTATTTCTCTGTGTGTGTGTCTGTGATAGATAAAGCTTTGCATGAGTGCATGAATGTGTCTTACAGTGTAAAGCTGTTTGAGAAGCCAGTAAGACTAGAAATTTTCCACTGAAAATTCTCTGAAGACCACATCCAATATCCTTTATATTACACAAATTAGATTACAGAGGATAAAAAAACCTCTTATTTCTGTTCAATTTCCGACATTTAAGTAGGCGGTTAGAAAAAAAAAGCTCCAGGCATTTTGTGCAAATTCTGAGAAAATGGGAATTTATTAGATTATCAGATCATTTAGTTGAGCAATAAAAAACAAAAACAAAACAACAACAACATTATTTTGTTCCAGTTTAAAAAATTTCTACACTGAATGTCTAGTGCTGTTCAACTTTGGTATGGTTACAATACCAAGTGAATACAGGGTCAGTATTGCCAATACGAATACCTACACCTATACTTTTAACTTATAAAGGCAGCTTATGTAGGGGAGAGCAGCGTGCATGATTTATGAGATGAATCATCACCAACCTGCAAATATTCTGAACACATTTTATTGACCACTAAAGCACTGTGATTTTCACTTTCCACAATAGTAAATACAACAAAACACACCTTTCAGCTTTTCATGTATTTTGAAAGTGGAGTTTTTTAAAGACCTGGAGTGTAAATGTGCTTGTCTCTACAGCAGTTTGGGTCAACTTCTGTTCTTTAAATGTGCCATAGGCTGTAAATAAAACAGGCATAACAATCGATGCAAAACAGTTCAGAGACTTCTCATTGTGCAAGTTTGAGGTATAAGTTTTAGTTTCCAAGAAGAATAAAAATAATTATTTAACACAATTCAGTAGTTTACATACTGACCTTAGAATATAGAAACAGCATTCTAGTAGTATACTATACTGTGTAGTATAGCAGTAGTATAATAGTACAAGCAAAAAGTATTGATCCTGTCGCGCTAGATTTGACCTGATGCCAATATCAATATCTGGATCGATCCGCCCTCTTCTAGTTTGGACTAAAGAAGGCATTTGATGATTTAACACAGACCTTAACAATCAGTTTGTTTCCATAATAATCAATAGATTATTCAAGAGTGAAAATTACGCACACACACAGACAGACAGGAATGTGTATTCATAAACATGATGGTGTCAGCAAGAAGAATGCTACTACGGTCCTTCAGTGTATACAGTTACTCCTGCTGACACTAATCAGTAACAATCTTAGCTTATTTGTACATTCTTAAATAATAATTTCCTAATACTAATACAATTTTTGAATTGTCCCAGGCTGTGTGTACACTTCTTAAAACACCAAACCCTCTTAGTGTGTTAAAAGTAGCTTTAAAATGTTTAATATATAGCTTAAGCCTTAAAGGAGGTCTATTAACCATTGCCTTAGTTTTTACAGGCTATGGCTTCAAGTTTCAAATGATGTGTTCAGCATAAAAAATAATTCCTGTGAGTCAGAAGCTCTGTCTCCAGACATTTTTCTACTCCTGGCTCTGTATGATGTCAGGGAGAGTAATCTCAAGCAAAGACCTCTGGAAGCACAGAAATTCCACCCACCTGATGTTCAGCCAATCAGCAGGCAATCATCCCATTACACTAATTGGACAGTTGCCTTAAAGGGAGAGAAGCTAAACAGCTTATTTCAGAGGTGAACTGAGTGGACGCACCTAGGCACAGTATGAGATAAATAAGGATTATTTTCAATTCTGGGTCCAAGGATAAAAATATGGAGCTGAAAATTAGCTTGATAGGTCCTCATTCATAAAATACTAATAAGAATAAGTAATGTCAGAAAAAGCTGCCAAGCCAACATGGACTGTAGCAGACTGCTGATTTTCAGTTGGGCTGTGCATCCCAGTTGTATAAAGTGGAAATGACAGAGACAATGATTTGCAAGTGGAACAAAACCCTAAATTAAAGAAGAATGTTTTTAATGCTGGTGCCATCGCCAGCATCATAGGACTGAGATACTGGACAGCCAGCGAGTTAGAACAGCCTGTAAGATCTGAGTAGCTATAATTTAACCATGCCATTCTTTTAAAAAAGTACACTATTGTCTCATAGGTATGAGCCCTAACTTTAGTTTCCTACGCATCATGCTCAAGAAGAAAGCTACACTCACTGAATAAGAGGCTAAACACATGTCAGACTGCTGGATGATGCTCCACACACTGCCTATATCCATCCAGCCTGCTGTAAACTGGCCGACAGTCAAGCATGCCGGCCCAGCCAGTCGCTGCCATACATGGAGATTCTGACCTCAGATTAAAACACAGTGAATGAGTCTTCTGCTGCCGCACCTGACCCTCGCTGTGCTCTCCTCAAGACAACTTTCTTTGGAAAAGATCCGTTTGACCTCCATTACCACCCATATCAGCTGATTCTCAGCTTACCTGCATGATATCACCTCCTGTAAGTCGCCACACACACACAGTCCCTCTTACTGATCAAACTTTACTTCAGGCTGAGTAAACACCACTTTATTGCCTGTCCAATGGGCAGTCACAGTGCTTCCTATTATGAAAGAAATCAATCAGGGAGCTGTTTTAATTTGCAGCTGTTATCCTTCTCACTACTAATCTGCTTTTTCTGCTGCGAGTGCAGCTGCTGTCCTGTCTACCAACTACTGTTTTGGTTAATTTATTAAAGAGCAGATGCAGAGTTTCCCGGCAGTCGCAGAGATCATCTCGCCCCTACTTTTGGAGTCTGGAGCATTTTCACAGGCTTCCAACCTGCCGTGTTGCTGTGACTCCACACTTTGATGTCAATGAAATATCCAAGTGAAAAAAACAAAACAAAAAACACCTCTAGTGGGTTCAATAAAATGCATTTTTTATTTATCCTTTTTGTGGTGATTAATTTGTCAGTCAATAAAAATTCCTCTTAGGTGAAACCTTCCAACTAACAAAGCTGTAGCTGAATGTTAGCCTGATTTGAATGACACTCCAAACAACAGTGCCAACACTTTGTCTGTAACTGTTTAACTAGCAATTATCCCTCTTAATTTAATTATTCCCAGCTCTAAATGTAAAAGCAATTCATTGCAATTATATTTTTCTGTGGTTACTCTTAAATCATTCAGATGACAGTCACTTTCCTTTCTTCAAAAACTCACTTCCTAAATGATCACTTCATCTCATCTTTCAGGATTTCAGCTGGCTCAAAGTCTCCCATGTGACCACATAACAAGACTATATACTATATCGAAATCATTCAAAGAATTCTGTAGTAAATTTCACTTGACAGAAAGGTGTGTCTGTTAGCAGTCCCGCATCACCATGTATCACTATGCTTCTCTTTGATTATGTTCTCTTAAATAGAGTATGTTTTACAACGAGCGAGCATTTCTGTAATCACTTTTGGCATTAGACTCAGAAAGTGTGAGATCACAGTCAGATTAGAAGGCAAATCCTTAGAGATTTGGCAAAACTGTTGTTGGCATTATCCAAAGAGCTAAGGTTGCCCTGGGATTTCCATCTAATACTGATTTTGATCTTGGTAGAGGGTTGATGAAGAGGCTCCAATAAGCAGCCCTTTTCATCTCATTTTCTTAAAGCCCCGTTCTACTCAAAAACCCTCTGGACTGACCACAGGAGGAACAGTATTACATAAGCATAATAAGATATAAATAGTTTGGACATGCTGTCTTTGTCATCATGACTTTGTCTCAGATGGGAAAGACCGAGGATGAAGTCTGTCAATCTTAACTCCTTAAAACACGAGGGCTCTTATTATTTATTTGACTTAAAAGTTGCAACTACACAACAATCTTGGTGATGATTAGCTGAAGCAATGTGTGTTTTGCCAAATCTGCAAATCCAGGTGCATGCAGAAAAATGCAGATTTTGTGACAATCAACCTGTGGTAGCTAAAGCCTCAGAACTTTTATCAACTAATGTCTCAGCCATCAGAAAAGGTGTCTTTGGTGCACCAGTGCATTGAATGCTGTGAGCAAACAGCTCTGAAAAACCAACAAGTTCATGTAAGGTGGTAGGAGGGATGGCGGTGTTGTAAAGACAAGCTTGTCAATGTTGAAACCACAGTTTGTGTTTGTTCTCACTCACTTTCACTTGTTTATTGGTTGCTTGAATCACTAACAGTTCTCAGTCAGTTTATGGTTCGTTTAAATTATGACCTTTCACAGCATTATGAGTACACATAAAAAAATGATGGTAACTGTCATGCATAGGCATCCTGACTAGGGAATGTCTCAGTTTTCCTCTTTTCACTGAAAGGTGTGGGAGGGGCTACCACAAGATATTCACCAGTGCAACACGCAAATTCAGTCCTCCATGATTTTCTTTTCACAAAATGACCCCGACTGCTGCTGCTGCATGACATTTGTTCAAATCTGTCCATGGAAAAGCAGTGTAAGGGTGCTGGGAGTGAGATTGGCCTCTCTGACTACTGCAGCGAGTCCCAACAGGTAAAAAGACTTTGTGGATATTTTAGATACCAATTCCAAAGGGAAAAACCTGAGAAAGAAAACAGGTTTGAAAGGCCATTTGGAAAGAAACCTAGAAAAAGAAAATCAGCAGACTTCTGTAACAAAGTCCTATATGAAAATTAAACAAAATCAAACTCTATCAAAAGGCTGGAGATGGGAAAGCTTGAAGTTGATAAAAGGTACTTGAGAAATTAGCTTTTGTCCAGAACTGAATGCAGTCCAGCTCTAAAGAACACATATTGTTAAAAAATTAATAATGCTAAGCGTATACAAAAAACTTGAGATGTGCCTTGGGTAATTAAATCAATTCAACCTTAGTGCTCCACTGCTCAGGTTCATGCTAATATGATCTTCACACATTGAGCGCTTCTAAATCGTCTAAGCTCAGTCTGTGTTTGGGTCCTGAGAGAGCTGCATCTGGAACCACAAATGTGTTAACAACAAGGGAGTCATGTTTCCCACGGATCACTAACTCTTTCAATTTACATCACGGCTACTCAGTTTTCACAGAAGCCATTCACTCTTAGCTTCTGTTCACATGGAAGAGGAAGCTGCCTGAGGTAGTCATTAATGATGATGAATGTCCAGTGATGACGAGCTTAAACCTGAAGCTTTAGATACATGTCATGTAGTAAGTAATGTTCATAACCATAAAGAGAACAACACAGATTATAAAAGATGGACACAATTACCGTGACATCGCCTGCTGGTTTTGTGGCCACAAAATATCACGTAAGTAATAGGGTATTTTACTCATGGACTTCAATATAATCTGACTACTTCCATTTTTTACATACAGTTGATGGAATAAAAAGAAGCCAGTAAAGTAGGTTTTACAAAAGATTAAAAGAGAAAATAGAGATAGCTGGCACATAGTATTAGTAACAGACCATCAGCTGATCCTCTCCTTTCCTTTCCTCTCATCCTTGGCCCACTTAAGACCAATATGCCTATACATATGGCCTATATCACACACCAGACAGAGGTAAGCTGATGTGCTTCTGACTGGTGTCTGGTAGGTGGAGAGAGGAGAAATGAGAACAGCGAGTAGGCTGCAGATCTGGCGGTGGACTGAAGAAAACAGGGACTCCTGGGACTGCTGCCTGGAGATTAGTGTGACTGAAACTCACACAATCCACCTACTCGGCATTGACTGTCAGCTTCAGTGGTTCTTATGGTGCGGTATGCTAAGGACAGGAGTTAAATTCACATGGATGTGAATTAATGAGAAACTCGTGCATGCCAGTAATTTGATTTGCTGAGTGTCCACAGGGTTTCAGGTGAGCTACCCGAGGAGGTGCATTGCTTTCAGCTGCTCCCCAAGGACCTCCTCTGTGTTATCCTGGCAGTCATGTACCACTATGATGTTCTCCCTAGGCTCGTATGGCTTGTCTGCACTACTCTGCTACCAGAAGCGCTACTCTTGAATGTAATTGCAGCATTAGTTCCTCTTCAGTCAGCACACCACAGGAGTCTTATATAATTACCATCAATATTAGCATACAAATACCACAGGGATGTGGCCTTTGATCCTTCCTCACTTAACCATGTGTTCACTTTGGATTGAACATATTTTGAACTGACTTTTGCTCTCTCTCACTATTTGACTGGCAGGCCTAGGAGTGCATCTGTTTTCCCATTTGCTTTGCTGGATGACAACTTTACTTTGAAGCCCAGAGGATAAAGCACACAGATGATTGGCAGCAGAACTAAAACTTACTCTCATGCGGAAAAATATACCATTATATCCCTTTAAAAAAATAGAGGCAAAATCAGCTACAACTTTGTTGACCCAGAAAATCTTTACACACCCACACGCTGTACAGAGATGCAGAGCAGCCACTACATTAAAACCACTAACAGTTGAAGTGAATAACAATGCTCTGCTGGGAAACCTTTGGTCCTGACTTATTGTGGATGTTAAGTTGGAACAGTCACCCAAACAGTGCTGCAGACCAAGTATACCACCCAATTAGACCCTGTGCCAAGGAATGACTTGTTGACCGGGACAAGGAGACCAAACCATGACTGTGCTCCAAACCCTGCAACCCACAGTCACCCAAGGATGTCCTGCCAACGTCCCTCAGAGAAAACCCAGAGATCCTGTGTCCACACCCCCTGCTTCAGACCTGCTTTGGTTCTATGAAGACAGCCTACATAATATCTAGCTGTTTATATTTCATGTGTGGATACCTAGAGCTGTTGAATGGAAGAGTTGCGTCATCGCCATTCATGCCAATAGACCTTTTTTTTTTGTTGTTTTACCACAATGGCGGATCATGGAGCCTTGCAATAGTTCCGTAGTTAGCAACATATGCTAGCTGTGCCATACAGATATAGCAGGACAGAAGATTGAGATGTACTTTTTAAAGATAAGATGTTTAAAAATAAAACTATGCTATCAGTACAACCAGATAAAATTAACATGTGCTGTACATGTATTGGTAGATGTAGGTGCTATAAATATAGAAAAGATCAGAATACTTTAGCAGGACATAGCTATAGTCACAGTTTTGACAGTTCCCATATTAAGCGTGTCTATGCAATAGCACACTGACTACTATTCATCAGATTTCTTCTGCCTAAAATTTTGGATCGAAACTCGCCCCGCAGCTTTGAGACAAACCCCACGTATGTTATATCGTTTTGTGCAGCTCGATCGGGAATGGTGTGCTATGACTTTTGGTAGGGATTCATCACACAGTTTTCCCAAAATTCCCCCAAAACTTTCAAATTTTTCCCCATTCATTTGAATGGGAAAGGGCCTGAAAAAAAGGTACCAACCCAGGCCACTTTGAAGGCCTACCGTTCGGCCATACTTTGTTGCAGAATCATCATTTAAACTTTATACGGGTTACAAGACTTTGGACTTTTATTGACCAAATCCATTTTTGATATCTTTTATGGTTTTTTCACAAGAGCAGTTTAAGTTTTATGAAAATTTAGATTTTTTCATGGAATTTTCCCGCCACTGAATGGTCATGTGACCTGCTCTAAAAACAGAGTGTGGAGAATAATTTGAAAAAAATGTCTTTGTCTTCCTTTCCCGCTTAAACCTTTTGCCCTACATTTATAATATATACATCAAAACATAGCTATCATTGCCCTCTTTCATCCAGTTTCATCCTCATTGAGATGAGATTTAAGGTTTTCTCACAAATGCCATCAAAGCGCAGCCTCCTGCAAATTAATGCATTTATAGATTCATAGTTACCAAAAATTGACAGTCTCTCTTTTAATTTAAATTTGTTGGTAAGCACTGCCAGAGCTACTTGAAGTATCCGTCTATCACGTGACAACTACAATCAAATAAGGATATTTCCCCATATAAAAATTCAAATAAAATGACATTTAGTTAAACTTTTTTCCTCGCCTTTACAAGCAGTGTGAGCGAGTGCACTGTAAAGCACCACCTTCAGACCATTTTCCGTTTCCAGGCACTGCGCAATTACACCAATCAGCTAAGTGTCAGCCTATCTTACCCCCCTCACACTCCCTTTTTGTCTTCGCCTCAGTATCAAAGAACACCTCTGCTGTACCTTCTGCTGATTTAGACATGAAGCATTCTTCTGAAACTGACAGCCTGCCGATGGTGAAATTCGATGACTGCCAAATAGCTTGACGTCGCCCAGAACAGAAAAAAAAGGGTTCCAGTCTGTCACAAACAATCAACTAAATTACAACATCACTGTGTCTATTTAAAGATATGAGTGCGCGTGTGTTTCACGGGGGAATGAGTGTGAAAATAACAGGCTGAAACAGAAAGCCGGTGACAAGATGGGAAAATGTGTACGCATGTGTGTTTGTGTACCCGCGCGTCTGTGTCTACATGCGTGTGACAGTGTATTTATTTATAGAAGCCCCTTGGGAGCAGAGTGCCATTACCGTGCTAAGGTAGGAAAATCTGGTGGGGCTGTGCTGGATGTCACTCTGAGGTGGCTTCATAACTTCTTGCGAGCGATAGCTCATTAGGGTGAGCAACACCCTGCACAATGTTAAGAACCGCACCACTCCTGCAGCGTTTATCTAAATGTCTTTGTGTAAACTCTGTTATTAAAAACACAGCACATCTCCTCAGGGGATAAAACTGTGAAAATACTACAATGGCACACTTTCTTGTGGAAATTAATTGTGTGTTTTTTTTTGTTTTAGTTTTTGTTTAAAAAAAAAACAACAACCCCAAAACAAACATATACAGGCAGGCTTTTGATTCTGCCTGTCATCATTGATTCCCTCTGTTTGAATGAGTTATTTTGTTTCATAAGAGTGAAAGGGAGTAGGAGGCTGCATTGATTCAAAAATCGAACTCAGCTCTCCAAGACAGTTTCTCTCTCGATAGAGTGGGCTACATAACTTTTGCCAACACACAGGCTAATGTGCAACCTTTAAAGTCCAAACAGACAGAGAGGTGATGAGATCAACAAACACACACAAAAGCAAAACAGAGCAAAAACATAACGTCCATTTCCCGGCTTAATCTGTGACAACAGGGCCACCAGGAAAATCTCTCGCATCACCTCCACTGAAACCAGTCAGACCTGAAGAGCTACATTTCCCATATAAAGGTTCAGAAGCCAAGCAAACACCTCATGAGGGGGCTCAATGAACCGTCCTCACATGACAGACAACCGGAGCTAAAGCTTTGGTTTAAAAGCTGAATGGACACAGCTCTAGTTGTAAAATGAGAAGTGTAAATGTTCCTGTGTTTGTGGTGCTTTTTCTACTGACTTTGCTAAAGATTAAGAGGAGGACGGGAGAACCTCTCTGTCACTGAATAGCTATTTTATCTCCATCACATAATGTTTACAGCCTCAGTTTTTTCTCCCTCTGCTTTATCATGTGCATCAGATCATTTAGAAACTGTATTTCGGATCAGGACATTTGTTTTATGCACGAGCACCTGCCAAAATGATGCAAGGTGATATGCTCGGCACATCTGTAACTTGAGTCTTTTATTTAACTCAGCCTGCATACTGCAGTAGAGTGATGCCCCACAGCGAGACACTGGAGGTGATCTTTTGTTAATTCAACCCTGTTGTTGACCATTTGTCCATGGAGCTTTTAGGTGTTGTGTTCTGTATCAAGTTCAGGTAATTACTGTTTCTCAGACTGCAAGTTGCTGTGAACAGCAGTGTGCATGTGGGTTTGCTCCTGCCTTCAAAGACGAGGAACTTCAAATACCATGACTGCATTTTATTCCAAGGAAATATGAACTTTGTTGTTTGGAGCAGTTTAAATCTCCACATGCTGTCTTTCAGAGGCTGGTTTGTTTTTGTAAAAACAGTATAGCCTTTATTGTTATTCAGCACAACATTACACTTTCTTCTACCAAGGCATATCTTGTCATGACAGGCACACATGACAATGAGCTAATGGACCTAGAAGGAAGAAGCTGATTTGAATGTGTGTGCTGAACCTCATCTACCCCTGCGTATCATGTGACCTGTCTCATTTTAAATAGGAAGCCTACAGGAGATAAGCATTACTCCAAAGATACCGTACGCTCAGCTCAGCAGTAAACCGCAGGAGTGTAATTACACTACATTTCTCTGTCTGCTCTTTCACTGAGAATAAACCATTTAGGAAGAGTCTTTCTTTTTTCTCAAGAATCAAACACTTGCTAAGAGATCCAACATCAAGACGGCATCACTGTTCCTAAAGGAAAATTCAGGCTAAGTGGGTCAAAAGTGAAAGTTCTGCAGGGCATTAAATGTAAATGTTACATTAATTAAAACACTGGACGAAGGAGGGTTTGTACTATCCCAACAATGCCAGCACTGATCCTCCCAAGCCAACTGAACATTAGACTTACACACACACAAAAAAATTAATTATAGGCCCTCAGACGCATGAACCAATAATTTAATTATAATATAAAGAAATTGATGGTTTATTTATTCAAATAATTAATCAGTAAGGAAAATATGCTTGGTATAAACTGAATCTGTACCGACTGAATATATTTACTCTGATGAGATTCCATAATTTTTAATATTTTAGATTGTGCTAAAAAAATTACATGAAAAAAAAATACATGTAAACAAATTATTTGAAGTCGGTATTTTGGGCATAAATATTTTTGGAGTGTATGAAAGCACATCGCAGGTTTATTTTGCTTGCATTAAACAGGCAGAGGGACCTTCATTATGTACTGTGACAGTCCAGAACTTACCATCCAGCACACAGTGAGACAGAAAAATACCGTACGTGTAGATACACATGAAAGGCATAAACATATTTTCTTGATAGTCTGGAAAAAAGGCACCAAGTAAGCTTTTGCACAGGAAACAAACATCCAGTTGTTGTCAGAGAGCAACCACATAAGTAACCAATGAAAAGCTGTGAAAAAGGGCTTTTCATTGAAAAAGCATATGTCTAATCTGAGACCTCATCTTGTCCTGAGTTCATATTAATATAGTCCCCTTCTAGACCAATCATCAGCTATTTTATGTACCTCAGGACATAAATTATTGTTTTTTGTAATGCGCAACAATTTTTAGAGCCATCAGTGGGCTATAACTTGTCTTGGCATACCACATCAAATTTAGATTACAATGTATGCACTTCAGCTGTGGATGTTAATACTTACAGCTGTTAATTAAAAAAAATATTGATTTTATTTGAAGAGGGACATTTAATGTATTGTCCCAGAGTTAGCTTAAAGCTGATTTACATCTCCAGTCCCTTGGCAGGTCACCACACCAAAATTTCATTATAATAACAAGTTAGACTTCTTGGGTTAAATTACACATTTGCAGATTTAATATTGAGGCTAGTTTCTAGAAACACAACACTGGAAATGTTTCTCTTCTGGATTCTGCAGCTATAAAAACAGAATCCTGTAAGACCATCTCAGAAAGTCATGCTGACATCCAATCAGATGAGCCTTGAAATTCCTTGGTTACTTCACTGTGTTTCTTTCCTATATGTTTGAAATCTAAGTGCTTGAAGATAAAGTGTGCATAATGAAGGTAGTAGGTAAAAAATGCACAAATGATGTTTTTCTTCTGCTGTCACCAACTGATGATGAGTGAGGTAACACATGTGTAGCACTTCAGTTAGGATGAAGGCAGAGGATTAACGTCAAAGAGTGTCATGTAAAGAACAGTCTGTAATGCCTCAGAGACAGATTACACAGGTTTAAGATAAACAGGAAATATATCTGCTGTCAAAGAAAACAAAAAATGCATTGGACTGACCACAGAATTTCATGACATTAGTCAGTATTTTCTTCGAGGGTGGCTGGAAACTGACCTTTTCAATCACAGGCTGCCAAGGAAGCAATGAAAACCTCGCTGGGGTGTGCAAGTGTAGCATAAAAAAGAAGCTGTAGCGGGAAATGAGTTTGGGTTCAAACATCCAACTCTCTGAAAAGTTCTGTTTTACTCTGCGGACGACCACACGGTCCCCACACCACTCTGCATCTTCTTGAGTGATGTTCTCTTACTGACAAGTCTGCCTGAATAATGAATGAAGTTCTGCGGTAAAGTAGTCATGCCTCCATCCCATTGCTATTGACCTGTCACCTTTTAAATGTCAGCATCGGTGAAAACTTCTACAGCTACAAGCCCAGTTACATCAAGGAGGAGTGTACAAAAAATAAGATAAGGCATTGTACTAAAAATAAAGCATGGCTTTTTGTAGGTCTAACAAAAAGATGCACCATATAGTTAGACTGTGTGGCGCATGTGTGTGCGTGCCCCAGCTGGTTTATGTGATAAGCTAATGTAGCGTAGTAGATCACCTCCCTCCATGGAAACTAGCAATGAAAGCTTTCAGAAGGCTTCATTTGCCTACTTCTTCCTAAAAGTAGGAGGAAGCACTCTTTCCTTTACTAAAATACAATATTTATTAATTCTACCTGCTCACATCACCGGATTAATATATCCCAAGAATAATTTTTATTGAAAATGAAATGCCTCGTAAGCTGATGTGGAAACTTTTCAGCCACCAGTTCCCAGCAGACACAGATGAAGTTGTGGGTCTGTCTAATATTCGCTCTTCTTCATTTGCCCTTCACCAAACTCCTGAAGGAAACATCTGGCTCATTGTTTCCCAAACGAGTGTTTATTTTTGGCTGGCGGGAAAAAGCTGCTGGTGTACAATGGGCTTTTAGAGCTTTTCAACTGAAAACAGGTGGCTGTCGCTGCAGCTGTTGATGGTAATGAGCAAGCACTGATTAGCAATTATTAACCTTTCATTCACACCTAGTCACGTGATGCATAAATATGGGAAAAACCCCCAAACTTATAATGAGTCGAGCCAAGGAAGACACCGAGCTTATGACAGAGGTGTTTAATTAATCAGAGCTTCTAAATGAACTCCTTAACATAATGTGCAAAATCTTATGGCTGCTGTCAACTCATGACACTAATTTTGCTGGTTTACACTTCATTACCTCAGATAGAAAACATATATGAAGCAGTGCATGGGACAAACTAACTAATGCATAGCAGCCCTGTGCACAGAGTGATTTATATAGCCACATAATTACTCAAACATAAAAGAGGTCCAGAAGGAGAAGACACTTACTGGCAGGCAAATTGAGCAGCGTGTCCATGTTGGAAACACAGCACTTTCATCAACAAGGGAAGCCATTTACAGAGTTGGTTTTCTTTCCATGAACAGTGCACTTCTTCAAGATCTCAACTTTGTTACAACAGAAAGTAGTAACAAAGCTTTCAAGAGGCACCTTAACTAAACCTTAGCTCTTATGCAATGAGGAAGTGCTGCTTGCAACATAATGCTTTGAAGTCTCTGTTAAATCATTCAGGCTTACCACAGAAGATGCATATGGAACACACTGCGACCACTACACAAACAATTTAATCCACATCTCTGCAGCTCACAGATGGGCAGATCTTCTCTATAGATTAGCAGCCACTCTGATGGGACAATTACTTCCTAAGGTGAATTTCTGCCAGCTGATCAAACAGCATCAAAGGCTTGTTATAGATCAATAATGCTGATGCCTAAGTTTAGAGCACAGCTTTATTAGAGTCTGTGTAGTTGACACCGCACAAGCCAGATTTCTTCTAAGAGAACACAAAAATGTAGACCACTCTAGCTCTGGGTTTAGTGTTGTGGCTAAAAATGGCAGCACCAGTTTTAAGTGGAGTTTTCCTAAATGTGTGATATTATCTCTTTCCATTTACACAAATAAAAGTAATACAGTTATAGCATCCTTTCAATCTTTATTTATAGTTTGCACAATAACAATTGCTTATATGCCGATCAGATTATTTGCATTTAAATAATGAGAGTGTGAGATGCAGAAAAAGGAAAGCAGAAACCAACAGTGAGGATGATAGAGCAAGGATGAGAATGAAGATCACACAGACAGACTCTGTTTTTCTCAATCTGCCAAACACTCCTCGTGACTCTGTGTTATCCCAGTTGATGCTATATGGCACTGCAATCACCCTGGCAGCTGTGAAACTGTGCACCATTGATTTATGGCTATTGAAAGCTCACCTAAGCACAATGGAAGAGCTGCTTCACTCTGCAACGACTCCAGAAAGCAACTGTTTTGAAAATGCAGACTGTTCTATAGCCCCAAGTGTGATTTTAAGCATACATTTACACACAGAAACACCATGAGCAAGGTAGGGCGAGAAAGAGCTGCACAGAGACAGAGGAGGCTCTCTGCTCCATTACAAAGCTCCGGCTGAAAATAACAACAGAGTCACCGTTACTGTACTGCCACATCTCTTCTGATCCTCCTGCGCTCCCTGTGACACACTACCGGAGGTGGAGTGAATTCCCTTATGCAGAGCAACAGTATCAGCAGGCACTGGCCATTGGGAAGTCATACATCTTAGGCTTTCTTAGAGCGTGTCTTAAATAAATCCAGTATACTTTATATTTTAATGTTTTTGCCACTGATTTCCTCCCATCCGGACAAAAACTCATCTGGCAAGCCGTGTCGGGGGAATATGCAGCAGGTAATAGAGCACAGTGCTCTGAGCCAATAGCCCCTGACACACAGAGTGATCTCAGACTTCACAAACAACACAGCAAAGTGCTTACAGAGAAGTAAGTCGGGCATATCTGATGTGTGCTAAGAAGTTCGGTTAAATGCCTCTAGTCATGGTTGTCTCTGGCTCACTGGGAAGAAATGTTTCCATGCAATTAGTTCAAATAGCCTCTGCTGAGGCAAAAGAAAGAAGTGTCAGCTTTTATTGCTCAGTATCTTGTTCTGGTCCAAAGCTTCAGTGGGTACAGAGGCAACACTGAAAGGCTCTGAGAAGACAGAGACTTATATTTCAAGTGTGCGAGTGTCAAAAAAAGTCTGTTTGGGGAAAATTTTATGTGCCCCAATTTTTTTTAAATGAAATTTAACATGATATCAGCTATCAGCAGCTGCTCGCATTAAGTTTGAAAGTAATCATTGTAGTCTATGAAATATCATTTGACTCTGTCCTCCACAAAGACGTAATTTAATGACCTCCTCTGTACCCTTAATGATGTGTTTTGACAAAGGACTGAAACTGCAGTGCCTCAAACGGCCACTACAAGCTGGCTCCAAACACTCCCATATCAAAATGCCCAAACTGAATGATAGTGGATGCTGACATGAGCAGGTAGCGAAACACTAACTGTTGCTAAATTTGACCTCTTGAATGTGTTTGTTGTGCCTGTGGCTTTTGGAGCATTTTGTCAATACAACTATTTGATAAAAAACTATGGTTTCCTATGACTTATGTGTCCAACTGTATAAGCAGTCCAAGAAGTCTGCCACAGTGAAATTCTATTGTTATTTATTGTGCTTTTGTTAGCAATAATTAGATCAGCACTAGCATTAGCACAAGCTAACCAAGCTAGGTAGCTAATGTAGCTCGGTCTGTGCTCACAGTATATATGTTTGCCTTCTGATTCTACAAAAAGCTGGCCTGTTGCTTGCAGATTAAAATAAAAATAAGGCTTTGAAAATCTTTTTTATTTCTAACTATTTAATAAGAATTAAATTAACTAACAAACAGTTAAATTTGTTTGAGATAAATAGTAGTTATTTTGGTAATAACTAGCTTTTGGCTCAAAATCTTCAGAAAACTGTTTCACGGTTTAGAGTAAGGCCTGCCCGATGCCAAATCCTGAGTTAGTGATTTATTGATTGGCCATGATTCCTCTGAGACTGAACTGCACCTCAGGGAAAGCTGAGCAGCAGAAGCATGCTGGGATCTGCTGTATTACATAGCCTGATTTCATTCACAGCTGCTTACTCTTTCATACCACTGGGCCACACTACTATAAATATTACAACATTCGGTATACTCTTGTCTATATCAACAAGAGCTTATCTGTTACTGATGGAATGATTACCGGAGAGTTTATGTTTAGGATGGACCGATTACAAATCCAGACTTGAGTGTTTGCAAAATTATTCATAACACTCCCAAACATCAGTGCAAACTATGAAGTGCTGCATGTCCTTCACTGCTTTGATATTAAAAATAGGGGAGATCTTTTGGAGTTATAACCTCGGGGGAGGTTACATCTGGGGCTATAGATATTTTGAATCACACCTTGTCTCTCTGGCATTAAGTCAAGCATTGTTAATGTGCAATAAAAAATTTATCAGCACTAAAAAATAAATGAGGCAGACTATGCATTTGGGAACTAGCCACTTCACTGAGGCAACTTTTCAATTAAGCTTTAAGAACAAGATTGCATTTAATGGCTGCCATTTAACCTCAGTTGGACTTTTTTTTTTTTTTTACTGTTCTCTTTCCCATATGGGAAAAATACACCATAAGGTAAAGCCTCTATTTGTCTCACAACACCCACTACCTTCTAGCCGCTTTCCTTCAAATGTTTCTGGGCCCCATAACTGTATATACTCTTCATCATGTACAGTTCTTATGTGTTTACCTCTGGATCAGTGCTATATTGGGCTGTGTAATAAATTCAAGCACGATGGCACAGCCTTAGTGGAAAACGGTCGTGGGCCAATGCTGAAAAGTACAGTAATGCATGTAAAGAACCTAGAGGCACTTCATGAGCTACAAATTAGGCTTCCTAAAATGTTTTTTGAAACCTGTGTATAATAGTTTTCAAATATTTCACACGAACACAAGATGGAAGTGATTTTTCATAAATAATTGTGCTGTGGAACATGTCATGAGCTTATCATGAATTTGTAATGTGTGAATTTGCAGTGTAAACTATTAATATTTGGTCATGCTCCTGATCTTTGTTTCATTTCTTCAAGTCAATTGAGCGCAGTGAATAGGAGCTGAGTAAATATTCAGACTCAAAAATTTATTTTCAAATTTATTCTCAATGTGCTCAAGTATTCCATGTATTAATATACTAATAAAGCCTGTTTAATTAGTTTACATTCACAAGGTGTGGAATATAACATATAAGGCTTGCAGATAATATTTATTTAGTTTAGTTGTTTATATATTCACCCGCCATGTTTAACAGATGGCTGTAGACACTTGCTGTTAAACGTCTCTCTCCTGACCTCCTCTGCACAACAAAATTTTTAATTTGGGTTTCTCACTTCATAGTGCGGTTCTGTGTAATGTGGCATACCTCAGCCTTTTCTAGCCGTTTCCCTTCCTTAAGAATGGCTTCTTAGCAGCCGTCCTTCCACTGAGACCATTTCTGATGAGGCTTCACTGAACAGATGATCAACTGAAGGGCCAGGTGCATCTTTCAGGTCCTGTGTCAGGTCTTTGCTGGATTTTTTCTTAAGGATATGACTTTCATATACTGTTCATCTGCTCTTGGCCTT
>VVHJ01065490.1:19633-34817 GCA_015107715.1 Tylochromis polylepis
GAGAAGTCTTGTCTTTTTTTTGTCTTTTTGTTTTGGCTTTTTTTTTTTTTTTTTTTTTTTTTAGATCTACCACTTCTTCTTATAGGCCACATTTTTTGGCTAATAACTCTTTGGCAATCACCTTGTTGGTGCAAAAATACTATTTTCTGCCTGTCAAACTGTGATTTTTGGCATTTTTCATAGAGTCATCTGAAGAAATGGGAACAAACTATTTCAATAATTAATCACATGTAAAAATGATTTTGTTATCTTAACAGGGTAGTTACTGAAGTTGTGATATTTTAACATGGCTTTCAATTATAATTAAATACTGCAGTCTCAACAATAATTGTAAAGGGTGATGCTAATAAATATTGAAATGTTTCTATGTGAACGTTTAACAAAAAGTGCCTACTAAACTGGTGTGTCGGGGAAGGCTGTTATTTATCACCTGTAAATAAACAAATAAATAAATTGCTACTCATCAAAATGGACTTGGTACATCTTTACAGATTTAGCCATCATTAGAAATATGTGGCCGCACAGTAAAATTATAACACCCTCAGTGACAAACATTTTATTGGAGATAGGAGGATTTTGCAGTGTTTTTAAACATGAGCTGTTAAAGCTGCATTGTTAATGGGATTTAACATAAAGAATAAAGAATGCTTGCTTGTTCCAGCACTGGCAGAAGCTCTGGCATAAAAATGGAGGGTGGTGTCATAATGGAACCTAAGTTCTTTGAGCAATGTGACTAAATATTAAAGACAAATAATTAGGAGCTTCAAAAATTCAAGGTCAGAGATAGAGTAGGTTCTTTGAATAGACGAGTTACATAAATTATGCAGGAACCCCCGTTTCAAGGAGGTGTTTGAGATTTCTTTGAGTAATGATATCGCCATGAGAGCTTTTGTTTCTGAAATACTTAGCGTCCTGTTCCATAGGGGAGGCATTCTCCTGTCTTCCAGATATATTTCAGGCATTTTGAACTGACACAAAAGAGGAAGTAAATTCAGTCAGGAAAAACTTCCTTTTTACCCTGTTTAATAATGAAATAGACACTAAACAGGAATTTGCAGAATCCACAAACACCCATACTTTAACATGGAACCGATTTTGTTTTTAACATTTACTCTGAATACTGATCCAGTCACATCTTTGGCGAGTTGGTTCACTTAAAAAAGTTGTTAACATGACAACATCCATTGATCCAGAGAAGCACACTTCTCTTGTTCCTGCACTGTGTTATGAGCCTGTTAATGAGCTGGAAGATTGAATACTGAACTGGAAATGGGACCGAGGTGGCTAATGAAGCCAAGAGGGGGTGACAGTGGGAAGGAGGAGGTGTTGTGTGATGATGTCTAAAAATACATAATGTGCACATGGAGGCTTCTCACAGTTATGACATGGATGAAACTCTTCATCCTCTTTGTTGCCCTTTAAAACAAACATTCAGTAATTACCACAAGAGACACTATAGAGTGGAACCTGTGAATGGGGATAATGAAAGTTGTCAAGTTTTCATGCTAAAAGACAAAAGGAGGTTTAATTGACTCACCGGAGAAAACAGCATCCGGTGCTTTCTCTGAGGAAAGCGCACCTGGTTGGCATTAGATTATTGATCAGAAAACAGCTAACAAAATTAGTTTCCACAGCTATACTATTTGAATAGAGAGTGATGAATAAGCAAATTTGCACACAGCTTTGAAGTTCACCTCTCGAGCACAACAACACCTCTTTCTCTATCCATCACTCATTCTTTCTGCCCTCTGCGCTCCAGCTGCGGGAAGTGACAGCTTAAAAGCCCTGGTTCAGGTCAAAAGAAAGTCAGACATTAGATCAAACCAGTCTCAAAGAGAGATTTATGCCAGCCTCTGGATGTTAAAGTGGAATTCACATGCTCTCTTTTTTTGGTTTGTTGTTGTTTTTGTCTTTAGAAGATTTCTAAATTTAAACCTCAGTCGTCAGGATCCAAATATGGAGAAACGATTATCTAAAACTTAAGCGACAGAAGCCTTGCTGGCTGTGTGCTAATGCCACAATTACCCACTACTTTCACTTGATCTGCTGTGCCAAAGTGAACACCTGTAAGAAAAGAAAATGCTGAGTGACACACTACCTTAGCAGCAAATGATGAGCTTGGCTTTTCCAAGAGGTCCCAGAGTTTCTTCCTCTTTTCGGAACAACACGTGGTAGTGAACTCCTCTCCTTCCCTCTCCCTCATGTTCTCGGCCTCTCTTTTGAGCTCTTCGTTCATCTGCTCCTTTTTCTGGTGATACCTGGCCTGGCAGCAGGACTCCAGGTAGATCTCGTCGATGCCCCAGAAGTCCAGCTCTTGGCTGAACGAGAGCGCGCACATTTCCTCCATCATGTGCAACTTCCCGGTGCGGTAGAAGTTGAGGATGGAGGTGAAGGCGCCGGGGTGTCTGTCGAAAAAGTACTCGTTGGTATCCAGGCTATAATCGTCACATATCTCCATGATAGAGTCGTGGGTGTTGCAGTCTCGTAGTTTGCCCAGTCGCGTGCGGGGCAGCCTATCCAGAGTCCTCCACAGAACTTCATGGAGAAGACCCCCAACGTTGAGTCTCACCCGGCGGGAGTGGGTCTTACTGCGGATGATGTCAATTGTATCCGGCGGCAGCGTGGTGCCCAACCGAGGTCCTGTTTTGATCATCTTCACTCAAGTCACTGGGTCACTTGAAAACACTGGAAGATGCAGGGTGGTGGATTAAAAGAACATGGTCCTGGAGATGACCGCATCAGGGTCCCCCTTCCTTTCTTTTGCCTGACAAAAAGAAGAAGAAGAAGAAAAGGGGAGAAATTAATGTGGGTGCTGCTGAACGGGCACTGCTGGTGTCCTACAATAGCAATGTCAGGTGGTTTATCCACTCATCAGAGAACCAAATAGATATTTTAATCAGCTTTAAGAGGCACAGCCGCTTTTCTTGCTGACAAGGGTGGCGGGGTGAGGGCGGGGCGGGGGAGCGGAGTCAATTATAAACTGGATTCCACTTGCGAGCGCTGTCCGGTGCTGAAACGTCCATCACTCCCAGGACCGCCGTCTTTTCGCTGTCCAAGAACTCCGGTGCTGAAACGTCTCAGCGATCAATCTCGGCCCAAAGGCACTTGTGTTAGGTATTGTTATGAGCATGCGTTGTTGAACAGTTCTCTGGAGTGATATTAAGCTGGGCTAATGCCGATTATCAACTTTAATTAAGGGCTCATAACACGCTGTATCATCCTCTAAGACCATTCTGTGGAGTGTCCTACAAGTAGTGCAGGGTTTTCCGGGATTTACATAACGACAAGTTATTATCAAAAGAGGAATAATTGATATTTAAAGTATTTTTTCCCTTTAGTCAAACATCCCATGGCCACTACTGACTCATTCAGCAAAACTGCATTTACATATATATTTTTAAAGTAACCCACACGAGCTGAAAGTCGAACTCGTACATGTTGTAACGATGGCCAGCTACGCCAAACGGACAGGACACAGCATCTCGAAGTCCGCTACAAAACCACAAAGCTTACAAGACTTAAACCACAAACTAAAACAGAATCGCACACGACAAAGAAATAAACGTAACGCATACCTGTCTTGTTTTATCCCGATTCACCTCAAGGAGCGGCATTAGCAACATTTCGAGACTAAACGCGTTCAAACTTGTTACTGCTCTCCGGCTCTTCGGCTCTCTTTTGGGAGCTGATGGAGGCATAATGAGCTGCGTACCGACATGTTGAAAACTATAAGTGCTTTTCGCAGGAATCAACACGCCCAGTCTGCCCCGTGCACCGCCCCGGAGGCGAATCAACAAGTAGAGCTCCTGAGAGTTAGCCGGGAATGATCCTGGTGTGTCTCCTCCACCTGCTCACAGTGTGCGTGTGTGCTGGCCGGCGCCTTTGACTGTGAACGGGATCCTGCAGGGGCTGATTTCACTCGGGCTCCTACAGCGGTGCAGGCTGTGTGAATTTAACCCTCGCGGGCCCAGGCAGCGAGTAACGGCTCAGTGCATCAGTGCTTCGTGCTGGAGTGTTATAGAGCTACAAAACTCACATGTCTGGCCAGAACTGGACAAAGTATAACCTTTCACAAAGTTCATGCAGGTTAGATAATCTGTGGAGTGAGCATTAATCAAGCAACCTATCAAAGCCGATGCACTCACACCACAATAAATAAGAGACATGCTGTAAATACCCCTTCGATCCTTAAGTGCTTCCTAAACATTAAAATACAATATTTGACATTAGGGAAGTGTGGCCAGCTACTTAACTCGCTCTCGGAGAGGACAACCTGACAGTCTGGGTTCTGTGGCTTGGTCTGATGTATTGCAAAAGTCTCTCATTAATCCTCACACAATGGGCTAACATTTAAAAGACAATTACAGTGAGGTCTGAGGAGCCAGCTCCCAGTCAGCTCCCAGTCTGGATTTGAGACACAGACACCCTCTCTACTTTTCAGATTAGGCTTTAAACTTTTCTTTTTGACAGAGTATATAGTTAGGTTGGATCAGGTGACCTGGAATCACCCTTAGTTATGCTGCAATAGGCGTATGCTGTTGGGGGCTTCCCATGATGCACTGTTTCTTTTTCACTCACTATGTGTTTATAGACCACTCTGCATCATTAGTTATTACTTATCTCTGGGTCTCTTCCTCCCCTCACCCCAAACTGATCGTCTCCATCTGGCGCAATAAGTGATATAACACACAAGATTGTTGTTCTTTGAAGACCTGCACAGTGCTTTACAATCTGTGACCTATCATCTCCTGCCAGTGACTGATCATTGCTTTCCAAACAGCATATAAATCCAAACTTCACTCCGCAAACAGCAGGCGTGTGTTAGTGTGACAGATGTGTGACTGGCTCTGTTTACAGTACAGGCAGTCCCTTCATTACACTCAGTCTCTGCAGCTGACAAAAAAGAGTGCTTAAGTTTTTACTGTTTCCTCCCCCTAAAAGAAGGCAATTTTCAGTGTCTTATGAGGTTTTATCTGAAAAATAAAATGGCAGGTGTAGAATGGGCATCCAAAACACCCTCTCTAAAGAAGACTGACAGCACAGGATTACAATATTATTTATATGTATTGATAAATAGCAAAGAAAAATACAAACTTTATTACATAAATAAGGAAATGCAAAATTAAAGTGGACATATAGACACTATACACAAAGTTTTCATGTTGAAATGTGCGTACAATTGTTGTTCTTGCTCATTTTCCTAGTGAGTATTTCGAGGTTTATATCGGACAGGCAAGTCTCCTTCAGGTTGTAGCATCCCAAATCCATAACGGCTGGCATTTATTTCTGGCATCTGAGCATTTGGGTCACAAAGCTCCAAATCATAGTTAGTCAACACGATGTAAACAAACCTGTCGAGGAAACAGATAAAACACAGAATTAGGGCATTGGAGTAGAAATGTAAAACTCTACCATGGAACGTTTTGAGGCCCTCAACGACCCTAAAGTTGTCTAGTAAAAATAAATCTAGGGCACTCACTGTCTGATGGTATTGATGGCAAACTGCTTTCCTACACAGCCATTGGTCCCTGCACCCCATGGCATGGTGTAATATTTCAGCCGCTTCCCTCCTTTATAAAAGTCCTTCTTCACAGATCCGTCTTCTCTCAGGAAGCGATTGTACTTGTATTTCTGGAAAGGAAACACAGTTTTTGCAAAGCAGCTATTAGATGCAAACAATATCAGAATAATCACTGAAATGCATTGGCATTTGTCTGACATTTATTTCTTAAGTATGTCCTGCTATGTCCTTCCCACAGCTATCAGCTCATTTTCTGTTCCCGTGCTCTGCTAATCCCTCGGTGGCCCACAGCTCCGGACTTGACCTCTCACTGGGTAGCACAAGATAAGCTTTGTGTAGGCGTTGTTTCCACGTTACATAAACAACTGCAGGTGCTAATTACACTTAACTCTGCCTTCAATGAGTCCATAAGATAATTACTGCTATTCCTGTTGGCAGCACAGGGAGATTTTCATAGATTAGAGACTGGAAACAAGACAGGAAGACAAACCTGTGGCTCGTGGTAGATCTCAGGGTCCATTTGAGGGCTGACGTAGGGAAACAAACACACCCTGTCTCCTTTTCTCAGCAGGTACTGTCGGCCATCGGCCATGCAGAGGGTCTTTTCCCGCACTACCTCTCTTGTAATGAACGGGGCGGCGGTGAGTCTCAGTGCTTCTTCCAAGGCACTATCTGAGAGGGGGTTGAAAGAAATGGTCAATATCTGCAGTATTTCTCAACTTTTTATGATTTCTTTTGCTACTACCATCTTGCTATTAACAAACTGTGGTCACGCTCTTAAAGTCGTCACCTTAAAAAGCACACCATTGTGGTGTGGTGGTTAGGACCATCACCTCACAGCATGAAGTTCCTGGGTTCTACTTTCTCTGTTGTTTTCCTGTGTGGGATCTCTCTGGGTATACCAGCTTCCTCCCACAGTCCACAGACATCCATATCAGGTTAACTAGTGATTCTAAGTGTGAAATGATGTCTGTATTTCTGCGTTAGCCCTGCGACAAACTGGTGATCTGTCCAGGGTGTACCCTGCGTCTCACTGCTGGAATAAGCTCCAGTTGCTTTTGAACTGGATAAGTGGAAGAAAATAGATGGATGGACCTCTTAAAAGGGGCCTATTATTGTGCCATTTATTAGTGTAGTGGTTAACACATGGGCCTAATGCTTAAAGCTCCCAGGCTCAAGACTGGGAGGAGACACAAATCCCTGAAAGGGTCATGTCAGGAAGAGAATCCTGTGTAAAAATCTGCCAAATCAAATATGTGGATCTGTCCACTGTGGTGACCGCTTGTTAATAGTGGGCAGCCAAATGAAGCTTTTATTTATTTTCTGTTTCTGTGTGCTGCACAAGTGGTACATGGTCATATTAAACATGGCTAAAGTTTCAAGTAATCAAATCTGTGTATGTGTAACTATGTGAGCCAAAAGTTCAGAGGTCAGACTGCTCTAAACACTTTAAGACTGTTTTTTTTCTTCTATTTTTGGACATATATGATGCTGCTAAGAGCTAATGCCCCCATTATGGTCATCACAGGCACACAGCAGCCCCATCCACCTGCTGCTCAAACCTTTTGTTTGTGTGGGGCAGCTAGTTTACATAAAGGGAGGGGGAAAGGAACTCAAACATCTTGTTTATGTTCCTGACACTATGATAAACCTACTGTTTACACAGGCTGGAGAAAAGCCCTTACCAAACACTGGGGTGTTCACTTGACTGTCCATGAGGGGAGTCCCTGTGGTGGTTTCCATCTGTGTGATCTGGCTAAACTCCCTCTTTACTGCCATCAGGGCTTCGGGATTTGTCAACAAGAAGCCCAACAGCCAAAATGCAGCAGGACCAACATTACCCTGGAAAAAAACAAAGACTCACATGAGGAGGACGATGATAAGGTCGCTTACTCTGGCGTTGCATAGTGACAGCGCAGGTGGTTATTTGGTAACGGCAAATAAAAACATCACATGGCAACCTGAGTACTTACACAACCTTCTGTTGAAGTGATAACAAGCCATTATTTTCATTTAAATATAAGTTTCATTAAAACAAAAAACATAATGAATTTGCACTGCTGGAAAATAATAAAATAAGAATGTCTGGGATGAGAAGAGCCACTCTCTGGATTGTCTCACTATTGGCAGAGGCACAGTGCAGTAATGGTTTACTTAAAAAGGAAAGCCATTGGAAACCTGAGGTCCCCTGCCATCTGCTTGCTTCCAAGGGCAGGACACTGAAGCTATTCAGTTTTATAGCAAACTACAGTGCTATTATCCAAGGGGGAAAAAATAAAATAGTGAATAAATTATCACAAAATTGGCTGTTAGTTTATTGGAAATACACTATTAAGACTATTAATGATCACTTTACCAAACATAAGCATCTCTGATGAGAGCACTTGTGTATCCTTTAAAAAGATTTGTTGCCAGGACATTTCTGGCCCATGTATCACAGTCCTAAGTGTGGAAGAGCTTTCCCAGACACAAATATTTTCTTTATATTTAAAGTTAAGATGTTTTGGCTTCTTAACATACCATTTGTTGTTGCTGCATTAACTGTTGAGCAAATCTTGAGCACATCTTTCAAATGTATTTGATTTTTCTTTTTTGAGTAATTTGAAAATGTGTTCATGAGTGTGATGAGTCAACCAGAAACAAAGCAGGTTGACAAAAAAGTGGTAAACGCTTATGGTATAGGCCAAAACACATATATGATAAATCTTTGACGCAATAAACCCTCCAACGGGGCTGTAAGCAAGGCTGTATGAGTCAAAGTCCAGCTTCAAGGAGGTAAGATCAGCTCACTAACATAGCTTTACTTTTTGTTTTACAAATATGAAAATTACCTTTTTTTTTAATAACAAACGCATGCACTAATTATTTTCACACTAACTCTTGAATAAAAATAACCTCAGCCGTTAAATTGCTGTTTCTCTTCTGTTGACAGTCATATCCAATACTGCCACAGCACTGAAAAGTACTTTTGGCACTCACACGGTGCTCAGGTTCTGTACCACTATCTGTCTCATAGTGCTGAATCCATGTAATCTGTAGTGAACAGCACCCTCATGTGCCAAAGAAGAGTAGTGCGTCTCGCCTAAATAACGATTCCTTGGACACAAGAGGCACAATTAATTCATTAATTGTGAGTGAGCTCTAGTGTAATCGCCAATGAAGCCCTTGTTTGTACAAACAGGTCACCATTTCTTTGTTGTCTCACTCACCTGTGTGACCCAGAGTTGCATCAGTATAGCCCTGTTCTGCATCTCCTCATCGGTCCCATCTTCCTGCAGAAACTGCCTGTAGGCATGCAGCCAAGGGCTGGACCCCGAATCCTCAGTCAGACCTGCTGGAGCCAGAAGCTCCCAGAGTTTGTTTTGAACACTCTGAGCTGTCTTCTTCTCCTCTGTTACGCACACATAAACATCATTAAGTGAGTGAGCGAACCACAGATGTTAGATAAACAGATGAGGTCACAGTAAATGTCATTGGGTGAGACACCAGACAAAAATATGCTATTGCATACATGCACAAAGGTACGCAATAATATTGTAACTGGCTGTCTTTGCTATTGTTTTAATGGGTGGAACAGATGGAATTGAACACAATAAAGAGGGCCAAGTCCCGAGGCAATAAGCTCTGTGTTGTGATAATGAAGTAAGCTATCAGTGGAGTGACATCGCAGTTTCTATATGTGATGACAAAGTCTTTAGAAACACAAACTCCTAGACACTATGTAAGCACCTGAGTAAGCGAACCCCACCATGGCAACCACAAAACAAATCTAAGGGAGCAGTCTGTGGTGATGTCAAACCACATTAACTGAGACATGACGTAAACAGTGACGACGTGTGATGTCAAGTAACACCCTCAGCTGACTCATGACTTGGGGTGCTTCTTTTAGTGTTCATTTAGTAACAGTTAACCACAAAACTCAACCCAAAACTAAATTTACATGTTTTTTTTCCAGCCATTAATGTTATCCATCTGGATGATTTTGCCAAGTTTCATTTTGAAATGTGCGCCTTCTGTTGAATATAATGGAAATAAATAGCACTCGTCTTATGGCGGCCCAATATGCCATAAAGGTTTATTTAAAAATCTCAAAATCATGACTCAATTACTCCAAAGCAAAATCCACAAACCCAAGCAGTTACATGCAAGAGCTATGTTTACAGAACTACAGTCTGTGGAAGGAAGCATACGTCTGCCTGTGACATATTTACAGCTTCCCTCTTGACTGAGCTGTAATGATAGGACCATTATTTCGCTCGTGGGTGTAGCTCAGTAAACAGTAAATAGTTCCTAGATGAACCTGCTCACAACAAGGTTTGTAATTATTTTTGAGTAGCTAGGTCATGATTTCTGTAGTGTTATCTAATTATGCTTAAGAGAAGGCAGGCACTTCTACAGCCAATCAACCAAAACCGCTTCTTAGCCTTTGAAGTTCATCTCTTTACCTCGCCTGAGTGTGCCCCTTGCCATTTTGACTAGAAGACCATCAAACTTCTTGTACTCCTCATAGACACTCGAAGGGTCTGTGGGGTTGTTGTTCTGTTCTCCCCCAAACAGCGTCAGGTACCCCACCCTGCACGGAAAGAAGAAACACAAAACGTGGGAGTGTGTGGAACTGACGCGATGAGAAGATAACCAGCACATGACACATTTTAAATGGTACTTTTCAATTTAGTCCCCATGACACAGTAAACATCCCCATAGCTTTCACTTTTAAAACAACCTTTGACTCACAGCTGCCAAAAATGTTCAACCGGAAAAGTGACCCACAAACATTTTTATGACACAGCGTGGTCATCCTACATTTTTCTTGCTGGGTTTACAAACAGATGACCACAGGATTGATCGGTGTGTAAACTGTTTGGTCGGAAGCTTTTGACATTCTTCCTTTGACATAGTTAACAGCATTAGTGCGCGTGTGTGGGTGGATGAGGCTTTTTCATACCTAAATAACAAGCTGTAAGAGAAATTGAACAGTCCCTCCTCTTTCCAGTCTTTCTGGTTCTGGGTCGTCTTTGCTTTCATCAAGGCTTGCAGATATCTGCTCATGGCGCTGTTAAGAGTGGCCAAGTTCATTCCCATAAAGTGCCTGTAGACATGAACCATTAAAGAAAAGGTTAAGCGCCTTTCTGCAGAGGGGAGTCTTGCAAATCAGCTGACAATGATTGATTGTTAAAAACATTGTTGTAGCAAACATTATTTAAAAAAGAAACCAAAAAACTTTTGATTGAACAATTAATAAAAGCAGGGTAATTAGAAAATGGATGACGCAATCTGAAGAAGGCACAGTGCCCAAAAATTCCCCTATGACGCTGAAAGAGTTTCTCCACCCTTCGATGAAAAAATGCGCACGCCGGTTAGTTCTGCACAATAACAAACTAAAACCTAAAATAGATTTCCAAGTATGTGCGGTTGCCCTACAGGAATATCCACAGTGTTACTATTTGTAAAACCTTAACCAGTGAATTTCCATGAAGATTCTCACTTCCCAAATAACATAAAAATGAAATTGAAAATTAAAAAAATAAAAGTGCCTTTTGCTATTGCTTCAATACCTTTTCATGATTTCTTTTGATTTAGCCTGCTGGTTATACGGGAGCCGCAGTCTGAAGATCCTCTCCATCAGCACCTGCGCGTAACGTGTGAAGTCCAGGGAATCGGAGTCACCCAGGACTGTGACGTAGGAGTGTGGATCCAGGAGCATCGTCACATAGCGGCCAGCAACTCGCACCTGCAGAAACAAAAGCGGACACTGAGTAAATGCTCTTAAAACATCTGTACCCGCTTTAAAAAATGCACTGAACAGAAGGCAGTGCTCCTTAAGTGCTCTGAATGACACCAACATAAAAAGATCCCGCTACATGGGAAATTACGAGTATATTTAAAACAAACAAACAAACAAAACTATGAAATTTTCTTTTTATGTCAGGATAACTTAAAATCACAGTTCCTTATGCATCTAAACTTGCATATATAAATTCAAATAATATAACTCACAGTGAAAACGTCACCATGCTTCATCTTCATGCGATTTATGAATTTGGATGCGTCTTTTCCAAATTCAAGTGCATGACCTAACCACGGGATAATTCCTTTGTCTAGAGGTGGCTCCCCCTTGGATCTAAAGGAAATAAATAAATACATAAAAGAAATTGTGCATTCAGTGTAATGATTACAAAAGCATGTTGCTACAGTTATATGTGACTCGTTTCCTCCTCACAGCAAAGTGAGCCGGAAACTTTTTTAAAATTATTATTATTATTATTTAGTCGTCCACATCTGTTTGAATTTGTAGCGAAAACTGATCTTTAGCTCATGAATGTAGCCTGCTGTGGAGGGAAAAAAGCACAAATATCATTAACTGGAATTAGCTGAAAAGTCGCAGTTACATCATAGATTTTGTAGCTCGTAATTCCCACAAAGCAAAACAAAACCCCGTGAGGTGTGACGCTCAGAGATGTTTAAGCACACAGCTTAACGGCATTCCTCAAACCGGAGCAGGGAAAAGCCCCACTAAACAGAAACGGCTTCGCTCCTGGTCTATCCCCAATAATTCAAGACGGGTTTTATTAACGCTTCACGAGGACTGCACGTTAAAATTCAGATAGTAAAGAAAACACGACTTTACAACAGCACGTCATTCATTTATAAATAAAACGTGCGGATGAATGAGTTACTTACCTCCATCTGTTTGTTAGAATAAAAACGAGTAGGACGAGCAGGAGGATGGTCCAGATCATGTCGCGTTGTTACGTCTGCGCTCGCTCGGAGTGTCACTGGAGCACCTTGAGAGCTCACACTGCATTTATCTAGCCAGCCGGCCAACCCGTAGCTCAGGCCCAGTCATAACACTGTGTCATTGTTAACTTCCAGAGGTGTGGACTCGAGTCACATGACCTGGACTCGAGTCATTAATTTTATGACTTTAGACTTGACTTGAAAAATTGTTCCAAGACTTGTGACTTGACTTGGACTTTAACCTGGTTACTTGAAAAGACTTGATATTTTACCCCAAATCTAAAATTTAACACACATAGTATATATATATATATAAAAAAGTGAGCATCATTCAGTTCATTCATTCCTTCTTACCACACTCCGTATGTGTGTGTGCGTGAGCTGCAGCACAGCCAATCAAATTAACCAGATTTTTAAAAACAAACAAATAAACAAAACAACAAAAACCCCCGCTCAAGCCAAAAATTTTTCATTGAATGTTTATTCTGTGAATTTATAGTTTAGAGAAAGACTGTTCTTGCAGCTAAGTTTAATTGAGCTGTATATTATAGAGGTGCAATTTCAAAATTTGTGTATATTTTGTAAGTTCACTTGTTTCATCAGGTGTTGAGATAAACGCAGATTTAAAAAAGAGCACATGATCTATTATTTACATTTAACATATAATTGCAACTTCTTCTTCTTCTTTTTTAAAGACCCGAAAAGACTTGAAATTCAAAGTTTTGGACTTGACTTGAGAGCTGTCCGTCTTGACTTGAGACTTGGCTCTGACTTGAGGATAAAGACTTGAGACTTACTTGAGACTTACAAAACAATGACTTGGTCCCACCTCTGGCTAACTCCCATTATCCGCTGTATATTTAATGGCGTCATCACAACCAAAAGGAAAAAAAAAAAAATTCTTGTCTAAACAATTACCCAACAACACGAGGGACTCGAACGTCATTCGTCATGTTCGTGTTAAGACCACGTATTACACGTCTTTCAGACTCTCCCAAAGAAAAGTAAGAAAGACAAAAACAGTAAGGTGACGCTAAAAGGCTGAACAAGCTTAGTTTCTTATTCACTTATGGAAAGACAAATGTAAGAGGTGTGGGAAGGTGGAAACATTGGTAAGTACTGCTTCATATCTGGTGCCAAAATCTGTTTGGTCCACATGAAATTTAATACTGAAAGTGATGTTTTCATTTAGGCTCACTTCTTTTTTTTAAGGCTCCCATAAGAACTGAAAGCTCCTTTTTTGGTTTGTTTTTCCTCCTTGGGAATATCCCTTGAGTGTGTGTAGTTCCTGCTTCTAGGAGTCTTAAACACTTGTTTGGAGGTTAACAGAAATCCTGCCAGCAAGAACGTAGACTGCAGCTGAATGCTGTAACTCTCCTTGAGTCACTCACGCATGCAGTTCTCTTTAAGCAATGTTTCCTCATGTCTCTTCTTGTGTTGTGCTCAGTTCAGCATGTCGACTGTGAAGGATTAAGAAAGGAAGGTGAGGCTGAGGAATGCCCCAATCAAAAGTGTTACCTCTCTGCCCCTTACTAGATGCACTTACAGTAACGATTTGAAAACCCTAGCTAACTTCCTTTTCCAGTTATTGCCTTCACAAGATTTCCAGAAAACCTGACCTCTGACTTTGACCTTGAGGTCATTGAGATTCAAACGCAGCCAAGATTTTTAATAGCTATACTTATTGCATCAAGCCCGTCGCCTCATTCCCGAGTTATCAAATTCACAAACTTAGGTGTCCACGTCACCCACCTCATCGGCAGAGTGACGGCAATCAGCCTTTTACAGCTGAGGGGTAAAAAACATTTTTCTGTCCTCTGTGCTCAGGATAAGAGTGGACTGAGACAACTGCTGCAAATGGTGTGAAGAATGACTAAATCAAGTGATAGTACGTGTGAGCCTTTATTAGTGGACACATTTAATTTGAGAGGTACAACCTCAACCTTCAGCAGGATTCTGAACAGTAATATGACAGGTGAACAACCTTTAGGAAAACAGTGCGAAAACCATCAAACCTGGAGATCACGACAGCTTCTTGGTGAATTAAAATGTAAAATTGCTTGGCATGCTTGATCAGAGAACTTGATTTAAAAAAAAAAAATGCATTCAATTGCTATGATATAAATAAAATCATTTTAACCTGGCCTCAATTTAAATTCACAACTGAAAAGCTGGGTGTAACTTAGGAGAGCTCCTTGTCTTCCTTTTCATCCCCCTGCATGTAAGACATTCCTCGTGACTCATGGACATCCTCAGGAGTTTGGCCAAACACCGCCCCGGTCCGCTTGAGGAGGTAAACGCCAGCATGTAAACCCCCGACATTGACCCAAACAGTGTGCAGCTTCCTCCACAGCCCTCCCATCCTCGATATAGCCTGGAGACGACATAAATCCCATTAAGGCAAACTAACAAATTAGACATTTGTTTTTTGTAAAATGTAGACAAACAGTGGATGAAAGTGGGGTTTTTTGTAATGACGAAGCAAAGTTAAACCCACAGTACTTAAACAGCTGAGGGATTATTTAGACATCATTTCAAGACAAATTCAACCAGGAAATCATTCATTAAGTAGAACAACCATAAAGACTTTTTTAAACTTGAAGAGCCGCATAAACATATAAAACATGAGTTTGTTTTTTTCTTTTGTTTTTTTTTTACAGCTAAAGGATAGCAGTGGTGAATCAAACAAGTAGAACTGGCTTTTCCAGTTTGGTGACACCAAACATTTATGATTGAGTAAAACTGGGAATTTACGACACACTTAACTATTTTATTCACTGTGTCAGAGAGGTTCATTCTTGTTACCCTTCAAACCTTTTAGGTTAAAAAAAAAAAAGTTCTCTGCAGCACTGCTCAGTTTGAAAGTATGATATTTTAGGAGAGAAGGGGGATTTTTTTTTTTTTTTTACCTTCACCTTTTTAAAA
>VVHJ01065490.1:46284-56519 GCA_015107715.1 Tylochromis polylepis
GACAACTATACACATCGAAAAAGCTCAGAGGAAATCTTGTAGATGAGATATGATGGAGGGTTTAAAACCATCACCTCTTTTATAGATTTACATTTCTGTCTGTTTTTATAGATTGCTATCTACATTTATTTGTGATTGTGCTTCACATATGGGACTGTTTGCTGATATTTCTGGACTTCATATTCCTCACAGTGACAGTGTAGAGCTACATGTCACAGGTAAACTCAAATACACTGCTACTGATTTTTTTTTTCCCCTCTTGAAAAGTGTTAGTCTTTCCAGTGGCCAGTGCACTCAAGCACAATCTCCGGGCCTCATTTATCATTTGTCATTAATGGAGATGAGGCTGTGGGTGAAGATGTGAATAACTGCCTTCTTCTCTGTGTCAAGGGTAAGTGATCAATATTGAAGCCTCTAAGCAGTAGAAGATAATGTTTTTTTAAGGAAACACTTGCAGAGAACAATAAATATCACTTCTATTTATTCACAGTGTTTTCTATACTATTATTGTGACGTATAAATAAGTGCTTTATGAATCATTGGTATTTAAGATGTTTATCTGCATCACCTTCTAAAACAGAAAAATGCTCCCGCGCCTCCCCACACTACACCCTCTGTGTTTGCTGAAAATGTTTAGTTGTTTTCCAACTTTTTGTTGTAGGTCAACTGATTAGTAAGCGTCAAGTCTGAGAGACAAGTGGGCGTTTGATCACGTCAGGGAATTAAAAGTCCTGCTCAACAGATGGCCAGTGTTGCACACGAACAGAGACAGCAGAGAACTTACTGGCAACTCAATGCTGCTATAAACACACCGGCAAAGACAACTTTTTTCATCGTGCATGGATTTAGTCCACCTGCAAGAGCAGCTAGCACTGAAAAGCAGCTGCTCTTGCAGGTTTGTTGCTTCAGGCAGACAAAATCCTTTATTGCCCATGTGCAAATTAAGTGTTGTAGGATTCCTGGTGATGAGAAGACCCTTGCTGAGATGATTATTTGATCCTCTTGGTGCTATGCAACTTCATATTACAGCATCATTATGTCAGCACGAGCCCCTGATAAAGGATATATGGCAGCGTAATTCTGCATCAAGGAATAACTATCACATCCTGCAATAGATGCTTTCTTGCATTGTGATAAATAGGTAGATATAGACAGAAGGGACTTCAACCAACTAGAAGATTAAAAAAACAAAACAAAAAACACTGAGTCACTCCCTGAAATCACCTAAAACACCAGCGTTTTCCCAGAGGCATGTGTCAGATATGAAAAAAGGTTTGAGGCAATTTAATGATGCTGGAAACACAGCAACATGTCCAGGTGACAGCAGCAGGACAACAACCGCCTATTCCTTAGTAATACTTCATGCCTTGAGTCCAACCCAAAGATCACTAACCCTATATTTGCCTTCACGAATTCTTTGCTCAGAATTACTATTGTTGGAAGTGTAGATGACTTCAACACAAGAAGGACCAAAGCCATCTCTCTTTTCTGGGGAAATTTAGGTCCTTTGAAATCTGGACGTGTTCCGAATCTGTGGTGGCCATTTCCATTCTCGATGCCATGGCGCACTCGAGCAGCAGACTGAGGGTAGCAGAACCAACATAAACTGATCCTCCAGTCCAGTAATGTTGTGGGTGTGGAGCTTGACTCTCAGATGGCGGTGTCAGAAAGGAGGATGCTGTCCAAGTCACGGACAATATTGGACAGTCCTGCACACCCTCACCATGACAGTCACGGGAGCATGTTAAGTAAAAGACTTGTTCCACTGCGATGCACCACAGAAAACCACAGGAAACCATTCGTACATGTGTCCACCAAACAAAGCCCTCCCTATTACACCTGAACTATTTAAATTTGCTTTATGCTGTATAGACTATACACAGTGTTGTTCAACTTCTGAGCATTTATCTTAGAATATTGCATCTTGACTAGAGCACCTTATTTTTTATATATAGGACTTATATTTTTCCATCTTCCATATTTATGTATTAACTGAGCATCTGTAAAGTATTCTGATTCTGAAAAGTCCTTCTCTTTGACCACATTTTACATATTTAAATGACACATTAAACACACAATGGTGACAATGCATTATTAAGTGACCTCAACCTTAAGAAGATTCCTAGCAAATCATGTGATAATCATTCTTGGTAAATATACAATCTGCTGTCATGTGTGTCATGATGGGTTTCTGTTGTGTAATTCCCTGTTTATTACTTCGTTGTGTGCACCATCTATGTACTAATCACTTCCTGTTTCATTTTGGCATCTGTTTAGTCTTACAACACAGTTAGTTGTGCTTCCAGCCCACTGTTCTGTTTTCCACCCTTCTTTGTGTCACATCAGTGTCCAGTTAGCCAATCATCCTCCTCGGTATATACCCCTAGTCGTTTAACCTAAAACTTTGCAGATTGTATTGTGCTTGCACCTTATTTCTGTGCTTGTGTGGTTTCTAACCGAGTGCTCGGGCTCCCTCCCACAGTCCAAAGACATGCATGGGATTAGGTTAATTTGTGATTCTAAATTGGCTGTAGGTGTGAATGGTTGTCTGTCTCATTCTTTGTTAGCCATATGAATGACTGGTGAGGTGTTCAGGGTGTAACCTGCCTCTCACCTTTATGACAGCTGGGATAGGCTCCACCTCCCTGTGATCCTGAGTATAATTGAATTTAAATACAAGCCAATGTGAAACACCAGTTAAAGTGCAACTTTCCCACCTTAAAGTGCGCAATCCTTTAGTTATTACAGTTATGTGTGAAACCAACAGCCTCTCCTCATCTTGCTTGCTATGACTCTCTGATTGTTTCTTCTTCACTCTTCTGTATTCAATCTATATGTTTATAAACCATTCCTCATTTAATCATTATTATTAATCTCTGGCTCTCTTCCACAGTGTCTTTTGTCATCTCTCCCTCTCCGCAGCCCAACCGGCCACAGCAGATGGACGCCCCTACCTGAGCCTGGTTCTGCCGGAGATTTCTTCCTGTTAAAAAGGAGTTTTTCCTTCCCATTGTCGCCAAGTGCTTGGTAATAGGGGTTATCTGATTCTTGCTGCATTCTCTCCATTATTATAGGAGCTTTACCTTGCAATATATAGCCCATTGAAGCAACTGTTGTGATTTGGTGCTATATAAATAAAACTGGATTGAACTGAATTGAATTAAAGTCCCAAAAAAAACCCAATATATTTTGGGCATATTGAAAAAAGAACTCTAATTTTAAAAAAAAACCCAAACAGTTTAATTGATTATCTCAGTTTCTTTTACTTGTTATGAAAGCACCTTCAGTATCTAAGAGATTTCCAGCTAACAAATTCAAGCAACATCCACCCTGTAAGGCTGATCTCCCATCACACCTGACGTGTCACAACTGAAAGTGTTCCCTCATGGCTTCACTCCTCAGATATGTAGATGATGCATACGGTCTGACAAAGATACAGAGTGATACACAGTAAAGACACACAACAAAGGAAGATGCTCAGTTTCTCGTTCATATCCAAGCTCACTGAACCCAGGCATAGATATACACACACAGGCTTTCAGTGGCCATTTAAAATTCCTCTGGGCCTTTTACTCCTGTGAAGAGGCTTGTGCATGCTGTGTTCAACAGTCTGAAAACATCAGTTGACATCACAAGGCCAGCGAAGAATTCAAACCTGACTCCTTAAATCATAACTGGTGAGAAAGCAGCAGGGCAGAAGCAAGCCTGCGTGCACACTGTTTGACGGAGACAAACACTTTAGAGATCTTCTGTACAGTAATTGATCAATTAGATGCTTATTGGGTGACTAGCTAATTGTTCCATCTCATTTGTACCATGTAATATGTAAATTGCACTTAAGTTGGTGTCGCTGGCTGAATACTAATGCAGACCCTTAGCTTACAATGATATGCTATTTCTTTTGTTAAATGAAAGTAATTTGTAGCTATATCCTGAAAACCATACATGTCTTAATAATTTAATGCTCATTTGTAACAACTGATTTACAAAAACAATGCCATGTATACAGACTTTCTAATGGAATCAGTAATGTTTAATACACGATTCATAGAAGATTTAATAAAGCTTACTTATAAGTCATTAACCCTTTGAGGTCTAATACTAACCTTAGCCTATGGAAATCTGACAGTTGTAGTTTTATAATCTTGTTCTCTAGAGTCTGGGTAATCGGTAATCAGGGAACAAAGAAAATAATCACCAACCTTCACACATTAAAAGCTGTTCATATAGTTTCCATAAAAGTCTGCTTCACCTTTCTCCAAAATACAGGCTTAAGGTAGGAATGCCATCTATAATGACTTAGACCTCATAGGCTTAAAGTTTGAAATGTAATTATTCTTAATGTGCTTAGATATAGAAAAGCACTTGTATGAATGTGTGTGATTGGGTGACTCAGGCCTTCAGGAAAAAGTGCTCTGATTGCTCTGTTAGAGTAGCAGAGCACTGCATGACTAGCAGTCCATTTACCATTCTTTTTTCTTTTAAATATCCCTGTGTTACATCATCTCTTCCCTTAATAGCACACTTAAGTACAGTTGCTGTACTTTAGAGAGCAAAATATTTCCTCTTTCTTGCTTAATATGCGATTTCAGCTCAATTGGCAGTTTGGGTCTTCCTTTATTATATTTTTTGTTTCAGAGAACAACAGATGTCTTCAGTGAGTGACATGTCTGGTTAGTAGGAAGCAGTCTTTCAGCCATACAATAGTAATCTGTATATGTACACCTGTATATATACTTCAGCATTCACTGATGAGTCAGTTACACATACCATGTGCACTGATGCCTCTGTATACTGTCATGTATGCTGGCTTTTTAACTGTGCACTGATAAAACGCACAGTGGTCTTGCTCACCTCTGCCTGGTGGGCACAGTGTTTATGATTTCTAGAAAGAATTTCTTAATTTGACTTGAGCCCATCTTAAACAAGCAGGAGTGGAAATGAACCTAACCTAAGCCCCAAACAGGTCTTTGACACCCTGGTGGATGTTAATCCTCTTGGATGTAAGTCATCACCGATGACACTAACCCTAGCACTGAGCTCTAACCGTAACCTAACAAATCAAGCAAAAGGCAAAAAAGTAGTTTGTTGAAAAAAAAGAAAGAAAAGGTTTTGATCTATATCAGTGAGAATTATTTTTCCCCTGATTGCTAAGACTTTGAAGAACTATTTTTAAACAGAACAAGATTATATATTCTGATAGCATAAGATTTGGATTGGACCTCACAGGGTTAATAACAACTGCTGTTGAATCATTTTGCAATAAGGAACCAAGTGAAAAATCTCACATTCAATGGAAAGAAAAAGTCTTTTTTTCTTCTTAAAAATCAAATGATTGTGTTTTGAAATGTGACAGAACGTAGATCTGGAATCTGTCAAGTGTCAGCTCATGGTACTGATGCCTGTGAACTGCAGATGGAAATAAAATGCAGAGGTGTATAGTGTGTCAGTATGCCGATTTTATGCCATTTCAATGTGAGTCACGCAGCCTGGTTCTTCTGAACCGAGAATAGCTAAGGTGACAACAATCTGAGTTCCCAGAACTGTTAAAAATGGTGACAGATCCAAATGACAGTGTCTGTCAGAAACACACTCAGTCTCTGTCACAATGCTTATCTTCATGACACAAATGCAAGGAACAGGCTGGAACACTGACATTGCACAGGGATTTGTACGAGTATTACTTACTTAAAAACAAAAACGGAATAAATTTGGACCATATTTGTTTGTTCCTATACAAAGAATTAACAGTCCCACCCCCCACACACCAAACTATTTCAGTTATTCTTGCTTCTACTGATGTTTCAAAGACTTACTGTAGGAGACTAAATACTGTATATTGTTGTGACTGATGCCATTATTGTCACAGTTATCTTTAATGATCAGAAAGAAGAGGCTAAAAGTGACTAACATGGACAACAAGATGCATCCTGGCAACACAGTTTTGCTTTCACCAGCTAATGGCTTGTGTTCATTTATAGGTACCACATCAGTGCTGTCCTGGTGTGTTATCGAGCCATTTAAGGACCAGGCTTCTCATATTTCAGAGATTAACTCTCACAATCTACCACACCTCTTAAACAGTAGCCATGGTGAAAGTAGTGCAGAGATAAAAATATGAGGTTTCCATGCCAATGGCGAATAATTGGGGGATGATTGCTTGGTTAGGTTAGCGCTGAAGCTGTGAGAACAACTGAAACAGGAGCCTGAAGGTGGTGGTGGAACACCTTTAGTGTTGATAATGATGCTCTGTGTGCATGCAAATGTTTGAGCAATAAGAACAGAACAACAATAGGTAATAAAATGAAGGCGCGTGGATTACAAATGTGGTTGAAAGAGGATACTCATACTCTGAGGACATAAACCATTGTGTGGTTGCAGGGCTGGAAGTAGGCAAGAAGTAGTTACAGTGAGCCTAAGTCTCCAGGAAATAAAGATAGTGAAATCTCGGAATTTATGGAAACGTGGCTTTGTGTGTTTGTGTGTGTGTGCACAGCTCTACGTATTAGTGATATTTTGGTGAGTACTACACAGTCACGTTATGGGGATACATAATGAATTAGTTTTCCGAACGTTAATGTGTGTCAATGTGTGTCCCCTGAAGTCGTGGATAAATGTGTGTGTGTGTGAGAGAGAGAGCGAGAGAGAGGGGGCGGGTGGAAGAGGAAGGAGGGATGGTTGACAATATGAGGGGGGCTCACGTGACAAGCTTTTAAATTCCTGTTTCCCTGCAGCGCAATTTGTCAGTCTGAATTGTGTGTGGCTGCTTCGCTCCTAGTACGCACGCCTGCTTATTTTGGACACAGGAGGTACTAGGACTTTCCTGCTGGAAACCTTCAGGCGTCTCCTTGCCCTCTTCATCATGTTGTTATTATAGTTTTCAGTCCGTTTGTGTGTGTGTGTGTGTGTGTTTTTTTCCCCTCACCCTGCTGAAGGCTTTGAGTTTTTGAGCAGGAGGAGGAGGAGGACTCCTGGCAGCAGAGAAAGCAGTCAGAGAGAAGAATGCAACACCGGACTGCTGCTCAACTGTCATTTCTGCGATAGGGTGATTAAAAAGCTGGAGGAATACAACTGCGGGATACAACAGCACTGAGCCTCATTATTATTGTTATTTTCCTTACCGATGCACGGTCACTAGAAAAGAAAGGAGAAGAAAAACGGAGGATCGTGTTGCAACGTTGCAAGTCGGAGATCAACTGCAGAGACCCCCCAAAAGTCGTCGACTGACAGGGGCTCACCCCCATAACCCGAGGAACCATGTCATCCACGAGATTCAGAAAGGACAAGGAGATCATAGCGGAATATGAGACCCAAGTGAAAGGTGCAGTGTGAATCTGAGTCCGCTGTGTGTGGACTGTCTGTCCGTCGATTCTGTTCTCTCCATGAGCCAGTTTTAATTGTCTCGAGCCCTGCCCCCCATCCTCTTTTGTTTGTATTTTTAAAATAGAAAAAAGAAAAGCAATGTCCTTCATATTGTACACCTTATAGCACAGATTGACTTCTCCCTCAAGATAACAAGCAAACCGTGACAGTCAAGTGAATGACAAGAGCAGCAGACTGTAGTCTTCTCTCCCGTGTGCAAAGGCTTCTGTCATTAATTCACCATCAGCCAGTGGGATGTCTGTAAGCTGAATGTTAATTTGTCATCATGTGGTTAGTGTCCAGGTTCTGCACGCTTTGTTGTTGCTGGGTAAAATGATCCCTGTGCAGAGGATGGAGGTTGGGCTGATTTTATTATTGCACCTCATTCTTTCATATTCTTGAGGGGGGAGCCTGTGTTTGGCTTGTTGTGGTTTGTGGTTGGATGATAGACTAATATTTGGGAATAGTAGGTTATATATTTTAAATCCATATCTGGTGTGTTATAGACTAATCTCATATGATGACAAGGTGGCTCAGACTGAATGCACATAAGTACCTGATCACCCTCCCCATGCTTTGCCTTTGATTCCTTGACGGTGATTACCTGTGGTTTGACTCACTGCTTTCACCTGACAACATGGGTAACACACGGTCTTTGATTGCATGTCAGCTTTCACCCCTTTATCCACAACTCATCCGGCACTCTTTAACTATAATATTAGCATTTGCAGTGCCGTGTGAATCTCACTGTGTGACACCTAGGCTCAGATGGACTCTGCTGGTTTTGGAGAGGTTCTTTACCATTTAATCCTGATTTAATAATAATAAAAAAAAAATAAAAATCAGAAGATACCAGGGCAAATAGCTGAGGAATGAAGACATCGATTGTGCACACAAGCATAGAGTGCTGGCCATGAGTCTGGGGTTCAGTTTCAAAGCTGTAGACTCACTACTGGCACTCTCACTCTCTGTGGTTCCACTGGTGCTAAATCTCTGAGGATTTAGATGAGATCACCCTTTCAGTTGTATACCTGTCTGGACCACTGGATGCTAAGTGTGAGAATCTGCACAGATTTCTTGATGTTGAAAGTGTATCAGCTGATTCATTTATTTGTTTTGTTACTTTCAATCATTTTCTGACTCTTTTTTACTATTATTATGTTTTTTATTCTTTTGTCTTGTGGCCTTGGCTGGCCATTGATAAAAATGCTTGTAAACAACAGAGTGCTTATCTGATTCTCTTGTTTTCCTCTTTACCCAAGACATTTTCTGATAATCCAGGCATCAGTTTAGTACTGTGGCAGAATTGCTGCTGTTTCTTAGATCCAGGCCCTGTCTGCTGCCTCTTTGAATTAGACAGGGCCTTTCAGCTGCGTGAGGAGGAAGGACGTTAATTTATGATGAATGCTGCTTGTTTCTCATTCACAGCTGGTGTGTATCATAGCCTGCAGACAGAGAGGGCTCTGCTCTTGACATAGACCGCCTCACAACAATGGTAATGTTATGAGCTGAACCTGGCAGTGAGCACACGGTAATGAAATTCAGTTTGAAAATTGCACCTGTCTTACTCTGAGTTATTGCTTAATGGCTAATGTGTACATGGCAGAAGGGGCCAGATCATCAGAGTGTCAGTGATGGGTTAATAACACGATGGCGGGGTTGCTTTATTATGTATGAGGGCTTATGGATGGGTGACAAAAAGATCATTTGGCTTCAGAAACAAAGAAGAAACCCCGTCAGTAGGTTCACTGTGGATCAGTGCTGGGGTTGCTTAAATGTGACTGGTACAGTGAGATGGCATGTCATATCAAAAGTTAGTTAATCTGTTAGAGTGCAACAAACTGCTTTGCTAAAATCTTAACTCCTGCAATTAATGAATTCTTGACAACCCTTGAGGCCGGCTGCCAAAGCTGAGGCCTCTGAAGGACCCCTGTGAGACGGGGTTCACTTTGTTCAAGCTGTTCAGCTGGCAGATCTTGCATTAGCATGTCAATAGAGACGGTTCATACACTGCATTTACTGAGGAGTTTGGACTTTTGTAGCTAACTGCCGCGTGGTTACTGGACTGCAGCTATTCTTCCTCCTGTTTGCCAGTTTTATAAGCAGTTTGTGAAGTGGGCTAAATCACCAGCAGCTGTCTTGACATTTACAATGGGAGCTTTAGGGATAAACCCATGCCCGTCTGTTATTACGTACACATAGAGGCTACTTTTGGCTGCTCCCTTATTCACAAATGGTCGCCACAGCGGATAGCTCTGGACCTTTGATTTGACTGATTTTTTTTTATTTATTTATTTTTTTTATACGCCCTTCCTGAGGCAACCAACAAAGGTTTTGTGTCTCCTTCCAAGATGAAACTGGGGATCTTTTGCTTGTTAGGCAAACATGTGAACAACTACACTATGGAGCCAGTATTATTATATACACATGTATCTTTTAAAAGCTTTGCAATCATGAGTTAATTAGCTGGCTTACCAGAGAGAAGGTGGTGATGAAATAGCTTTGAAGCCAAAAATTGAAAGTCAACAGCTGAGCACTGTTTTCAGCGTGACTCATTTTTATTTAACTAGTCTGGTGTTTACTCTCTCTCTCTCTTTTTTTTGGTACTTTGACTGAAGTGACAGCAGGTCCTGTGTCTCTCAAAAGCCAGCTCTGTAATAAATCACTAATTAATTGTCTGGATGTCATGCAGTTCATTTTACCCTGTTGCCTTTATTTGTCAAACTGTTCATTTAAATAATGCTGTCTTCTTGCATTTAACAGCTAAAACTAATGCATGGTCAGTCTCTGAATGTCTGCATTGGTGACAGTATGGGTTTTTTATTTTTTATTTTTTATTTTTTTTTTTGGGGGGGGGGGGGGTGCGTCATTCC
>VVHJ01065490.1:56539-95660 GCA_015107715.1 Tylochromis polylepis
GGGGGGGGTCCGTCTATCCATCCAATTATTTTGAACACAATGTCTCAGGAATGGTTTAAAGGACTTTCTTCAAATTTGGTCAATATTCTCATGCACTCAAGGATGAGCTCATTTGTAGTTTGATGGTTTGACCTAGCAGAAGTTTTTTTATGGTCATCACCTGAGAAAGAAAAAAAAATTCATTTGTGTGTTGAGCAATATGTGGCTACAACTTTGTATTTTGCCATCTTCAGCCTCACTGAGCAAACATAAATTGACTTACTGAGATTCTTTCAGTGCCTTCTCTTATATACTGTGTTAGTCTGGACGGGCATGAATGTAAACCGAAACCTGACTGGTTTGCAGAGGCAAAGAAAAGTGATGCCGTAATTCTAGTTTCATTTGATTTCTCAGTCTGGTAGCTTATATTCAAAGCTCCATATTTAACCTTTTAATGGTATGATGATAGTCACTTCCAAGAAGTAACTAATGCCTTGCTCTGACACAAGCATCTGATTCATTACTGACAATACATCCACACACTGAACGGGCATTTAGACACAGACACACTCACCAATGCCGAGATGGTGAAGCATTATTGAGAGGAAGTAGAGTATGAATGTGATGGAGGTTACAAAAGATTGGAAGTGATACCATTTGGTTCTAGTTGTTTTGTTTCCCTTGCTCTGAACTAATGCAATTAAATGCAAGCATGGGCTCATGGAAAACTTTAGTGGTCTACAGATGTTCACAAGTTATGACAGCTCATGCTCATGGTGTATATTCGAGGTGATACTGAAAAGGAAGTATGGTTTACCACCTCTGGGTTCAAGTTTCTCTTTGCTGTTTGTTGCTAGCCTCTGCTGGTTTCATTCTACCTGCCTGAACACAGTCGAGTTTAGACTCCCATGCAGAACCTAATGAAAACCTGAAAAGAATTTGACCAACACGCGTTACTCGCTACATCGTTTGTTACACAATGTGTTATGAAATATTTTCTGTGTTTTTTGCAGAGCACAAACCTGTGTGCTTCATTTACAAATCAAGCAATTTACTGTAAGGTAATCACACACCTGTATGTGTGTAATTGTGAGGTGTTATGACATATTATTGGCAGTTTTAGGTCAACAATTGGCTTCCAGTTTAACACGTGCTGTTCCAAAACACAGTTTTCACTGCTTGTGTGAAAATAAGACTTCAGTATGCCATGTGTTATGAAGCGCCTTCTAATGAACCCCAAAGTGTTGCTTTGGTTAAATGCTGATGAGAATTATGTGAGACACTAGGTGTGTCTCTGTTTGTTATTGCCCCAGGCCACAGACAGCTCCTCTGCTGAGTGAGATACAAATCACTGTTCTGGTTGCAGTAGCTGAATTTGTTGCATTTGTGTATTGTCGTCGTCAGTCTGAAGAGCAGAGTGTATTGTTATCATGATTAGATTTGGTTAGTTACCTCTCAACAACCTGCTGGGTAGCATGAATGTGGCAGGGTGGAAACACACATGTTGGGAGTTGAAGAAATGGTCTCACTGAGTCACTGGCTGAGGATCCTCCAGCTGCCCACTTGTTTGGCAAACCTGCTGAGCATTTGCAGAGCAAAAAACATTCACTAGATATTAAGGCTGAATAAAATTTGTGTGGGACAGCTTGTTTGTTGTGTGGTCCAATAAATCTTGGATTTCATTCAGGGTTGGTTTGTTTGCATGGAGTGGCAGTGAATAGTAAAAAAAAACAGCTCATTCGCTTTCTTGTTTAGAGTTAGATAAGATGGTTTGTACAACTCTGTGTATGCTGGTGTAGTAGTTAACGTGTTCACCTTACGAATGAAAGCGCCCCAGACCAACAGGAGATCACAAACCCAACTTCAGGGAGGTCACAAGCTCCTAGTGTGGGTCACAAGCCTGGCTAAATGGGCAGGTTACGTGAGGAAGGGCATACTGTGTAAAGTCTTTGCCAAATCAAACATGCAGGGCCATGCACTGTGATGCGGTGACCCTTTGGGAAATGAGGGAGCACCTGAAAGTACCCTCTTCTCTATTTCTATGCTAAGTATAAAGCTAGTTTAAATTGCCACAAAAACTGGAAACATAGCTTGGGCTTGTTCAAAACTAACAAAATATGCACACTTGTGTCACTACTCATTAATTAACACATCAAGTATTCTTTGGGAGGACAGGTTAGCCTGGTGCTAATGGTAGTTTTATATTTACTGCACAGATTCCCCAAAAATTGCACTACTCCTTTAACTAATCTTCCAACATTCGTTAAGGCAGGCCACCAAGCCAATCTTAGCCATAATTACAGAATCGGCTAATCTCAGTGTCAGGCCATGTTAGCTAAACGGGCTATCAAATGAACGGTGCCCTGTTTAAGCTGCTTTTGCTGTGCATCTGCAAGCTGCTTTTTAACCCACATCCACCTACTGTGCATTTCGCATGTGCTTGTGGAAGAACAAAGCTGTGCTGCCACATATAAATTACTGCAGATGGAAATGTAATCTTTTGTAAATAGTGCATCTGACTGAAGTGTGTTTTATCCTTTCAACCTTTTATGGAATAAACCTGAAAAGAAGGCTGAGACTTTCTTTATTTTTTGCATTAGTTATGGCAATGATGCTAGTAACATTTAAGTATCATTTTTAATATGGCGAAATGTGTGTGAAATGCATGAAGTCAGGCATACATATGATTATTATGTGTTATGAGATGCTATTGCACATTGTAGGTGTCAAAACATTATGGTAAGTGAGACTGCAAAACAATAAGTGTTTTACATAATGGAAAAAAAACCACACTATTGTAGCAGTTAAACTCTAACCCCATGCATTGTATTTCACTTGCTGTGCAGTCATGTGTACTGGATGATATATGCACCTCCAACAACACTAAGAATAATGCAAAAGTCTACTATATATAATGACAGATTGTTGAAGCCAGTAATTTTATATTACCCTGTGAATTTGAATCGTGCTGTACAGTGCATAACTTTGGTTGTTTACTCCATTTGTGTCCATAAGTAAGAAGTACAATATTAAGCACAAAATGTCCACTTGTGTTACATTCAGTGAACAGTATAATCATGTCTTACTGAAGTTTTATCATGCTGTCACCAAAGTTTTGCTTTAGAACTTCCTCTTTGTTGACTCTTCTCTGGTCTCTATAAGCTCAGTATAATGAATGCAGCTGCCACTCGTTTAGCTGAAAGTTTGCTCTGTCCATTTCACAGAAGACATAATCAGCCTTTCATAAAACGCCTAATCTCCTGAGCAAAGATTATCATTCACTGCTTTCTCACAGTTTTTCAGTTCACGTTGGTGTTGATGAAAAAGACAAAGATTCATTTAAACATGAAAAAGGTTTCATTTCATTGTTAATGTGATGCCAGTCAGTGCATGATTTCATTTCCCAGTTGATTCAGCATTGAGAAGTATTTCTCAGTTAACACTGTATTACGAGTCCAGCAATGCGCAACTGTTACTGCTGGGAGATAAAAGTATACTGTAGTTGCAGTTTCCTCTGTTTGTTTTCTGTCATGTCTGTGCCCCCCTCCCTCAGAAAGACACTAACATGTCTTAGAGATCTTAGACGATTCAATGCTCTTATTTTGCTATTTAAAAAAATTCACATTTGTCTAGCTCAGGCAGTCAGAGGGGTGTGAATGCTGAGACTGAGTGTGTTTGGGTCACTTTATAAACTCGCTTTGCCGTTCCAGAGGTGAGATTTAGCTGATATCAGTAATCTTTACAAGAAAAATTTCAACATGCACTTCCTGCCAAGAGACAGTAACCTTAGAAACCGGCAGAAACAAGTTTGTGTAAAAATAACAAGTTTGAAAAAGTCAGTAATGAAGTAATTAGTTCAGTTCTTGCATTGCAGGCTTGGGACCTGTTAGATAACTTTATTCCATATCGGTGAAGCACATACCCCACAGCAGACTTGAGATAATTAAACAGCGCATCTATTTCCAGCTAACAGATTGGTGGCACAGTGGCACAGTTTCACAAGCTAATAGAAGCACAAAACTGTGGTTGCAACAACTGGTATTATATTTTTTCAGTACTGATTAACTTGGTAATCTAAAGTATCTTTAAACTAAACTATCTTTAAATAGTTTGTTTTGTTTGACCACCAGTCCCAATCTCAGACATTAAGTTTAGAGCTTGGTCTCATGTGCAGACCATTACTAATTTCAACCTATTCCTTAGTTGGTCATGAGCACATATTGATCTTTTTTTCATGATAGCCAGCAAGACAATGAAACTAATGTGTTTCAGTTCTCATGGAATGATTGTTTTCGAGACCTCTGAGAGGGGACTAGTCCCCCCAGACCACCTTGGAAATTTATTTTTAAAACAAATATAATATTATATCTGTATTTTAATCTATCATTCATGCCCAGTTGTAGTTTGTTATAATTTGTAAAGTTCCCTAACACTTTCTGTAACTTATATTTCTTCTTCTTACTTCTTATCTTCTCCTCATATTTATGTTCTCCTTGTGTATATATGCCTATTTAAAAACGTTTCTTCTTTGTATGTAGAGAGCAAAGTGAAACAGAATCAAATTCCTTGTTTGTGTGCACCAACTTGGCCAGATAAAGATGATTCTGATTCTGATTCTTGTTGCCTAAACCTAACCAAACCGCAACAGAAAGTGAAAGTAATCATTAATGGGCTAAAAGTCATACATTGCTGCAGATTGCAATTTCAATTATAGTGATTCACCACCGATAGTACCAGGAAAAATTTAAGTATATTATGACTATTTCACAACTTTCCTCAGACTGTGTGACAGCTGTTCTTCACCTGCATACACGTAATGAACACCAGGAAAATTCATGTGCTCTACTCAAATCGAGTGATTAAATTGTGTGATTATTCCAGGAAATGTCTGAAGATGGTTTTGTTATTTGCTGTCACTTTAGACAAATAGAGGCAAAAAAATAAAACAAATAAAAATGTGGGTATTGCTTGATGTTTTTCTGTAGTTGTAGTGTCTTTGATGTCTTGATAGTGAAACACCAAAACTCAATTAACTTAACTTAATTAACTTAAGAACTTATTTGGTTGTGACTAACCAGAGAGTCTAGTTAAAGGTCAAACTAGATGACACATCTCCCCTCAAATTCTGTTTTTTTTTTTTGTCTTCCACTCTCAGTTTCAGCCAGTAAAGAACTGCAATACACTCATATGTTTACTTCAGAGGCCTACACCATCCAATGAAAGCCCAGTAATGTTGGAAGATTCCAATCAATTAAGTTGCCCGTTGTCTCAACTATATTTAAAAATACTCAGCTTCACTTTCAGATTGTCTCCACTTGTCAGTGCCCACAGCTTGCACGTGTCTCTTCATTCAATGCTGCCACCTATTCACACCCATCAGATCCCACCTTTCCTCCAATAAGCGTCTCCCCAGGGAATGGAACACACCCATGTTGCCATGGCGACACCTCTCAGCCTGGTCCTGCAGAGCTGGATGCTGGAAACAGCAAATGATAGACAGCTACACTCTGAGAGGGCATGTGTCCCAAGCTTTGAGCTTCCCTGAAGTCTTTGATGATTTCCTGAAGTCTTTAGAGCGTGATCAGGAAGCCAGGGATTGCTTTTTTTGTTCCAAGCAACAGTTATAGTCTTTAAAAAAAAAAATGTTATCATATGTTTTCTTCAGTTTCAGAAGGGCTGAAAAAGACATTTTGCCTGTTCAAATAAAAAGTTATTGTATCTAATAATTGTTGCATACAAAATGTTGATTTCCACAGAGGAGAGTTTGACTGTAATAATGCAATGTTGTGGAAAAAAAAAAAGCACAACACAAGGTAATTTGATAGATTTTTTTCTTTAGAGGCTGGATTGATTTTTAGTTTACTAGACAGAATATCCGGTGGAAAATACTATAAACCAGCAGATAATCAGGAAGGACGACTGACAACTGACATCACGCTGTAGGATACACCATCAGTTGCTCAGCCATTGATTGGACTCAGCTCCTGTTGTCTTATCTTGAGGACATGTGCTGCAGCTTGTCTGTGCTGAAGACAAATCAGACGAGATAGAGACACACAGAGAAGAACCTGTACTGACATTGGGAGCATGCCCTCGTGAATCCAAAATTGTGTTAATCATTAGAGGATTAAAACAGAACAGAAAAGAGGGGGATTAGTTCAACGACTGGAACTTGTATTATGAGACTCGGTGTGTGGGACAGAGAGAGAAATAAGGTCTGTATAAGGGTTGCATTTGTCTGTTCTTTTCACACAAATTTGGCTCTGCAGTGTAGAGCCCAGATACTGCAGCGCTGAATTGGGGATTAGAGAAATTTGGCTCAGAGTTGCTTTTGTGTGATGTCTGTGTGTGTGTGTTTTACTGCATGGTGATCTGAACACCCAGGGACATTATTTTCAAAGCGTTTAATAGCTTCTGAGGCTCATTAAAATCTATAATTTATCCAAATTACGTTAGGAGACTCATAGTTCTTGCATCCTCAGACACTTTACCACTGTCTCATGTACTTGCCTGTAATTAATGATAAATAGAACATGTTCACGTTCAAACTTTTTATATGTGGGATTGCATTTTAGTTGTTATATTATTCTTTAGGGAAATGACCAGTTTTTCCTGCTTCTCCTCAGTTACTTGGCTGCCCTTTGCAGCCCAGCCTTCCCTGCTGCCCTCAGGATGCTCTGCAGAAAATCCCTCTCATTCACTGCACTCCTATTTTATCTCCGCTTCATTGCGTCAAGGCGTCACATGGCCCTCCCAAACGGCAGACTTGCAGTAAAATGCTCTGCCAACGCATCACTCCTGATGTCCTGTACTGGTTCTGGGAAGAGTTGCAGGTTTTATTGATTGATTGATTAATTGATTGATTTTATATGGAAACAGGTGATGTCTTGTTCTTAGCTTAGCATACAGGGGGAATGATGCCTTAAAAAAATGTGGATCCATTAAAGTCCATTAAATGTCGATCAGATTTACACTCATGCATATGTTTAGGACATTTTTTTCATTGTTTTGCACTGAGCTGTGTTTTGGCTCCCATTTGGGGACAGACATATTTAAGTATTGAGATATATGTGGATAAAAATGTAAATCTTTGACAGAGCAGCCAGTTGTTTTGACCAATGAAAGAAAGGTATTAAACCAAGCCTATTGGAACAACACATTGCAATTGGTGTGCAGTTAATGTGGATAAACTGGCCACAGTCAGTGACCAGGTTATGTGACAAGATTTTACCATTATTGAATCATTAAACAGAAAAGATTCATTATTGATTACTTCTGAGTACTACAAATCAGAAATCGGAATCTTTATGGAGCTAATTTGGTGAGTTTAAATGTATCATATTGCTGTGTCTTTGAATAGTTTTTTTTTGTAATCTGTGTGCAGGGAGTCAACAGGAAGTCAAGTGGGTAAATAGAGGATGTCTCTAATGCAAATGTTCTTAAAGATCTAGTACATCTGGGCTGTACATATGTGTGAACCTCAGAACTATGTCACCAGAGCCTGTAAACGCCCCCCAAAATAGTCACACATCAAATTTGCGTAGTACAGCCATAGCACAAACCGGTGGACATTAGAAGCTTGAAAGGAGCAGATCATTTCATACCCATTTTATCTAAACCAAACTTTTTACAGACATGTCACAGTTCTGTTCATAGATGGCCAGTGTGGGATTCATTTTTCTGTGCAGCTAAGAGTGATTACTAGAAAGATGCCCTTACTGTGTTGTTACATGGCTGCCAGCACAGGATTTTGTCTGTGGGGGCCAAAGTTCAGGGATCTCCAACATCCTACTATTGTTTTTTGACGATTTCCTGTTCTGTGAAGAGTTGAGTGTTCCCTGTGCTTCAGTTCCCTTCCCTAAATGGTGTATAACAAGTTTCAGTGTCAGGCAGGTGCTATTCTTGAGGACCTGAGCTTAAAATGATAAAGTCAGGAACATAAAGTATCTGTTGCTTCTATGTGCAAGTAGCAACTTTAGGGAATAAAAAAACGAAATCAATGCAATTGCTCAAATGACTGCTAGAAGATGGTACCAAAAATAACTTATGTTAAATCCCCAATTCCAACGCAAAGACAAACATTTTGTTTTTAGAAACAACTGTTACGAGGGTGAATTTTTATCTATGTCAAACATCTAAAATGTACAAAGGCATGAAGTTATGCATGCAGAGATTTTTAAAGACAGGTGGATGCTGATACAGGCAGCTATCTGCTAACTTCACTTCAGCTCATTTGCATCATTGAAGCGGATCTCTCAACTGTGTTTGTGCCTTTTGGAGCATTTCTTATGAAATTATCTGTAATAACCCGACTTGACGTGTGGTTAACTGTACTAAAATGGCTCAATGAGTCTGAAATTTGTGTGCTATTTTAGTCATATTATCACTAGTCAGCGGATGTATGACATCGAATCTGTGGATGGCACCCAGCTAAGCTAGCTAGTACTATTTTGTCATTTTGCGCTAGCAAATAGGCTACATCTGTAGCTTCCTGTACATTATTACTGTGCTATCAAATAACTGCATAATTGGACACCTAAAATGGATTTGCATTTTGGTCACACCAACTATGCTATGAATGCATCTTGGTGCATGCTCATATATCCAGGTAAACAAGTCACAGAAATTTTATTTATTAAGGCAACAAGGAAGGGGCCTAAACCTTTCACCTTCTTACAGTGCTGTGGCTGCAGCTATTTCCCAGTTCTTTGTGTATAGTATTCATAGCCACTGATTACAGTCATGACAATTTGCATATCATATCATGTCTCAGTGTTACGCTATGGCGCTGGTTTCAATCGTTATGCAACTGTACTGTTTATAAGGTTGTGGTAAATGTTTTGTCCAGCTGAACTGAATCAGTGTTACAGGATATATGAATCTGCACACATGAAAATGTTCTCACTCCAACATGGTTTAAGTTCATGTATTTAATTAACTTAAGAATTAACTTTAAGAACTAAATTCCAAGTGTCTTGCATTTCTGTAACTGGTTAGAAATGCTATTGAATAGAGCTTTCGGAATTTGTATTTGCTGTTGCAAAACATCAAAAGGGAGCATTTAAAAGGAATAAGTAGTCCTGATTATAGCTGTTAGATATCTGTTAATGGGAGACAAGTGGAAAAAACAGCAGAAGCAGTATTTGCATAACAGAGAAAAATCTTTTTTTGTTGCTTGTTATTGAGATAGGGTCAAAAGGTCCAAATTAAGACTTGCTTCCTCAAGAAAAAAAAAGTTATGCAATCATATATTCTGTCATCAAATCATAAGCCTTCATGAAGATTAAAGTGACTAAATTGTCCTTTAAAAACTCACAGCCATTCCAAACATAGTTTGACCATTACATTTAGGTGCTTCAGTCCCTCATAAGCATTTCTGTTTGAAGAAGAGCCCCACCTCAGTTTCTAAAAGCAAAAGCAGCAACATGCTTGACATGCTGGACATCTGATGCTATCTGCATGCTCAATTAAACACACACATTAAAGTTTTACTTGATCCTCGGCTTTAATACTTGGAATGCATTGCTTATGAACAACAGGCCCTGTTAATAAATAGTTAACTAGCTGCCAAAAGTTCAAGCCATAATTAGGTGATGTTTATTCCCAGAATATTAAATGTACAATTTTATTAAGAGACCATTAGGAAAAGAAAGGTTTCCCTATTTACGGTCATATTCTTACTATAAAAAGAATTACGCTTTGAAAACCAGAGCAGCTAAACTGAATTTGGGGCATCTATATTTAACACTTTTACACCAAAGTGTGTGGGTTATAAGCCTGTTTACATACATGCCAGAAAGGAAAATACATTTGAAGTGGTAGTTACAGCTCAAAATACATTTATGCAATATTATCCTGATGAAACAGTACAAATGTAACTTATGCGTGTATCTTTTGACAACTGTAGAAGTATTTGATTTATTGACGGGAAAGTCATGGCTGTTCTGTTTGTAATAACTTAAAAGTAAATAAAATAAAAATTAAAATAAATAAATAATAAAGATCAATCAAGTGGACCAGTATCCACTTGGAAAAATAAATCCGTTGGGCATTTTTCTTGGCCTTCAGACAATAATTCTGATTGCTACAGCGCCGAACAGGACAGGCAAAAATAAAAATAAAAATAAAAGAAGTATTTGATTTATTGACTGTTTTGTCATGGTCCAACTCATGAACCATGACAAATGTAATGGCCGAGACACAGCTTTAACCAAAGTTTACAAAAAGAAGCATTAATTCATAATTAAGTTTATGAGATGAGCTGCTCAGTGTGTGTCAGCACTGTGCTGCATAGTGTAAAAGCTAAAATAACCAGGCTGAAGCCAGCCAAACAAATAGCATGGTGGAGGCTGATGACATGAGCAAAATCTGAAATAACCAGCTCTTAAATGCTCCAGAGAAACAGGCCAGGTACTCCCATTCAAACTGATGAACTCCACCTACTGCAAGAACCTGCAAGACAACACAGAGGGACAAGTGGGGAAAAATGCAGAGCATCTGGGTGTACTGTGAAGTGAGATTAACGAGTTAGTGAGCTATGCTGTACTAAAGTCAGAGTTATTCATGTCACAAATGTTTCTCTCTTCTTACCATAAATCACCATAGTAACTTATGGTACACATAATCTGGTAAGGAGCAGGTTATGTTCAGAGGTTTGTTTTGCAAGAAGAGCCACAGTTTTACGAATTATTTTATTTACAGCATGTTTCATCACAACTGAAACCCAGCTGTAAAGTTACAGCAGCGCAGACTGTATCCCATCTTCACTGACATTTGCATGGGTGCAGTTGGCAGTCCAAAAAAAAAAAAGTATAAATGTTTTTATTCTTAATTCTAACCTGCTACTAAGTCTGTTTTACACTGCTGGAACTGGTAGAACACACATCAGGAACATCTGTTCAATCAGTAAAATTGATTTCACTTTGATCTGCTGAAAAACTAAATTTCCACATCTCCTTTGGGGTAGTAACCTTTGATTGTTTATCCAGTTTAGTGTTTCACAGTTCTAATTAGCAGCTACCACATTACAAATAAACTACAGGTCTGTGGGTTAGATCGCCAGATTAGTGATTTTCTGCAGCATTTATCTCTTGTCTTATTTGCAACAGTGTTGCAGAATTATTTTTTATGTTCTTTAAGGAATTTTCTCACCGTTTTATCATCATTGATAACAAGTCAGCTGATGTGACACTCATAGGGATCATTTAGTGTGGAAGAGTCACATGATGAGTGAGCACACAGAACCTGAAGCAGAAAGCCCGGCTTAACTGAGACATTTGAAAACCACCATCTGATCCCTGTTATCTCCGACTAGTGTTTGAGCTCTGTCAAGCCAGCTAACACAGACAGTCTGGTTGTGTTGAACTTCCTTCATGGTGTATCCCTCAGGTTCAGCCAAGGCAGGAGGGCCATCACAGTTCGAGTATGTAAATGTTCTCGAAAGCATTTGTGTGCCATACCGAACACAGAGTGTTTCAGTCTTTTGTCTTTCAATGATTACATGGTAGCAAGACAAAGGATATCAGATATTACAGAAATGTATCTAGCAAAAATATAAATGCGCAGAACTTGTTTTGGTTTTCTTCAAAACTGTAAGAAGGCATCTTTAATTTTACTGCGCACACACATTCACAGAATTTTGCCAACCTCACAGACGGAAGCAAACTAAAGAAGGATCCTTCTCTTTGAAGAAACCACAGCAAATCAAGCCATACTCAATGTGCTGGAAATACTTAGGGAATAATTCTCCAATTGCTCATGGTTTCTCAGAGGGAAGGGCACACTTCTGGTGTGACCTATTTTTCCAATCTCATCTGTCAAAAGCAAGGCTGCAGCTAGTGGTTCCCTTTCTGTAAAAGAATGTTTTTAAAAGTCCTCCATGTCACTCATGCACATTGCTGTCACATTTTCCTCTGGCCTTGAATTCTTCTGCACTGTTTTTGTCTTTTGAAAGTTGGCTATATGTTTGGCAAAAGAAAACATTCATATAAGTGAAGTAGTAAAATAGTGTATATCCCTGAGCTCTGATTCAGTTCCCACTAAAAACAGAGCTTTAAGCCCTTGGAGATTGCTGAGGGAGAGAGAGGGAGCCCCCCCTGGATAAAGGGGAGGGCTGGGACAATGGTTAACCACAGAGTGAAGCATGCCGCTTGAGGCTGAGGCCAGGCGGCACGACATCACAGGGAGAGCAAAGGCTCCCCGTGCACAGAGTTACTGTTTCCCCAGCAGTCAGAGCCAGCATATATCCATGATGAGGGCTTTGCTGTCCAAATTACACCCTCAGCAGCATGAAAACACAGTCTGTGTCACTGCTGTGGTTTCACCATTCAGCTAGCAGTTCATCTGCCTGCAGAGTGTCACTGACATGGCCTTGATACTGTACGTGTGCGATTCATCCTGCCTTCATTTTAAAGGTTATGACTTGTAGTGACTCATATTGTAAATGAGGGATGCTGCAACATGATGTGACTTGCATTAGGAAGTTCTTTTTTTTTTAGCTGCCTCTTTAGCACATTTTTATGCAGAAATAAATAAAAAATCCTTTTGATTGGTGGAAAATCTTAATTGCTAAAGACATTTTCTATATGGGGAAAAAAGTCAACGCAATGTGGCTCTTGGCTTTATTTAGTCATTATAGGTTAGGATGAAGTATTAACAAGAGAAACCTTGAAAGCTTAAAAATCTGTGGCAGCAGCACTGGTAGCTGTCATTTCACCATGCTTTGATACTCGATTCTTAAATCACACTGAGGGAAAAATAAAGTTAATGCGAGAATATAGATGCATCAACAAAACTGGGATTTCTAGTAGAGGTTTCACATGGGTTCATGGTGTTTTCTTCCTCTTTTCAAGTGAGATTCATCCTGTTTACTTGAGCTCCTTCCTTAACAGTATAATTTTATTCTACAGAATAGGCATTTTTCTGTTCCTGAGCTGAGGCATCATTGTTGCTGATGACAGCACTACAAAGGGGAATTGAGTTTTGCTTGTGGCTCCTACTGGCATGAAGGATCTGTAGTCTGGCTGGTAACATCATGTTCCTCTTGAGGCAAAATGTTGCTACTTTGTCCAAGTGGGGGAGTGAAGTGTTTCTCATTAAATCAGTTTTATTTAGATGTACATGCACATTATGAATGCTTATGAGAGGTCATAAACACAGGTCAACTTACTGGCTTCTCCCTCTCAGCTGACTCTCTTTACCGCTGTTCTGCTGCTTTGAATTATTACGAACAGATATCTTAATTGTGTTGATTTCATTTAATTTGAAGGTTAGTCAAGGTTTTATTGTGCATTATTATCCGTGTAGCTGTAACTGGGTTGTATTATGTTTCTGGGAATATGTATGTTTGTCACAGAAGCCTTTCACTTTGTTACCTTCTTATAGTAAGAGTGGAAATAGATCATTCTAAAACAGACTATTACTCATTAAACATATACAACCAAGAGAAAAATTTTTTACACAGGACTGCAAAGAGTCCTGTCAAAACTTAGTACAATCCATTATTTACGAAAGATTTAGAACCACCTTTAGCATCAACAAATTAATTTAATCATTGTGTGTATAACTTTATCAGTCTCTCACATCATTGTGGAGGAATTTTGGCCCAGTCTTCTTTACAGTGTTGCTTCTGTTCATTGAGGTTTGCAATCTTTCTCTCTTCTTGAGGTTGATGTTCTGGTAAATAACCTAGTTTTAGCCAAGCTTTAGCTGTCAGACAGATGGCCTCATGTTTAGATGGAGAATATTTTGGTGTACAGAGGAGTTTGTGGTTGACTCAGTTTTTGTAAGGTGTCCAGGTCCTGTGGCTGCAAAACAAACCCAAATCATCCCCCTTCCACCACTGTGCTCGAGAGGTGGTTTGAGGTGTTTGTGCGAATATGCTGTGACTGGTTTTCACCAAATGTGGAGTTGTGCATTATAGCCAAACATCTCCACTTTAGTCTGGTCTGCCCAAAGGACATTGTTCCAGAAATCTCGTGGTTTGTTCAGATGCAACTTTGTAAACCAAAGACATACTGCCATGTTCTTTTTAGAGAGAAGAAGCTTTCTCCTGGAAACCCTTCTAAACAAGAGATACTTGTTTAGTATTCTTCTAAATGTACTGTCAGGAGCTTTAACATTTAGCATGCTAACTGAGGCCTATAGAGTATGAGATATAGCTCTCGGTTTTCTCAGTTTCTTTCAGTACTGCACTGTCTGACATTAGGGTGAATTTCTTGGCACACCCACTCCTGGGAAGATTGTGTTAACTCACACCTCAATACAATCAACATAATTTACTTATTGTACTCTCTTAATTCCCAGGGAAGCATGAATAGTTCACTTAGTTTTTTACAGGACTGCATAGAGTCATATGAACATCTTCTTTTTCACATTACTATGCCTTAATTTTGTGTGTAAAAAGTCAATTAAAGTCATTTTTGTTTGGTGTTTTCTTGTACAGAGATCCGTAACCAGCTGGTGGAGCAGTTTAAATGCCTGGAGCAACAGTCTGAATCTCGTATCCAGCTCCTGCAGGACCTGCAGGAGTTCTTTCGTCGGAAAGCAGAGATTGAATTGGAATACTCCCGCAGCTTGGAGAAACTGGCAGAGAGGTTCTCCTCGAAGATCCGCAGCTCCAGAGAACACCAACAGTTTAAGTGAGTTGAAGCATTTACAGCTGGTACTGTTTAATGTATATTCTTCTGTGCATTGGAGTATTTGTGTGTTGTTGGTTGGAAGCAGGTGCACTGTCATATTTTCTTTCCTTAATGTTGTCTAAGTTATTGACTTCTTGTTAGATTTGAATTTAAATGTAATTTTATGACCTACTTGCTTTATTTCCTTTATCATATGAATGTCAAGTCACTTTTTCTCCTCACTAAACACTTTGATGACTATAAGAGCCTTCCTTGCTGCTAATCACATTGCAGCATTACATAACAGAATGCTCCCATTTGTTTACATGCTGTCAGGGAATGTCTCTTACTACAATCCTCATCTTTATGGCAGATTCAAAGGTCAGATTATTCTAGCATCACAATAACTATGCAGTTCATTAGAGGTTTAAACTGTTGAATGTTGGACATACTACATGTAGTTCACGCTCGCCACTATAAATTAGAACTTAGCTTTTTAACTTTTTATCAAAATGTTATACTTAAAATGTAAATTAAATGTGCATAAATGTGCTGAATAGCAATAAATTAAAAGCCATGAAATTTTTACCCCTCAACCATAAAAGCCTGCTTGTGTATCGTTGTTACCCCGCTGGGTGGGTGGGCGGGCAGGCAGACACTAGAGTTTGTGAATGCGATAATATGAGAACAAGGTGATGTATGAGTTTTAAATTGATACCATAGGTGCATCTACGAGTTTGAATCCCAGTGACCATAACCTCAAGGTCAGAGGTTACCTTTTCTGAAAGTCACCTAGGATTTTCAGATGAATACCATAGATGCATCTACTAGGAGTGGTGGCACTGGTGACTGCCAGTATTTTTAAAGATAGGACGCACCTTGAGAAAAAAATAATCTATGAGCCATACAGTATCATTGGCAAAGTAAGGTTTTGGCGGTTTATTAGGTGAACCTTTATTTAAGAAATAAAAGCAAAAGTAAAAAACACAAAATTCTTTCCTGAATTCGAAGCTTTTACATGTAAAAATTTGCTAAGGAAGGGAACATTAAAAATCCTGTAGCCAAGTACAAAAGCAAAAAAGACAAATATCGCTAAATGTCATCAGATCAAAATCAGACCCCATGCAGCTTTGACCTATTTAGATTTGAAGTTCTGAAAATACTGAAATGGATGCCAGTGAGGAAATAAGGAATCGTCTGGCCAGAGATTACCACAGCACACTGGTACATGACTCACGCAGGGCATGAAATTGAGTTCTGCCGCTCCCAAAATCAAGCACCTCAGGCGAGCAGGCAAGCTTAGTTCAGTTTGGTAATGGGAGCACTAACCCAGCTGTGATCTGGCAGCAGATCTCAGACATAAATCTGCAACATACACAGTATGTAGTCAGACTCTAGCTTCTGATTCTTGCAAATGGGAAAAACACAAATGGATTTCCAATATTTCCATAAGAAGGTCTGTTTAAGTCTCAAAAATTGATAAAGAAATATTAGTGTTTTGCCTGATTCTTAAAAATAAAACAGATTATTTTGTTCAGGTGTCAAAGCCTTTTCGAGAGAGGTGTGTAAATATCCAGCATTTGACATATTAAGTGCAGTAGGCTATTAGTAATAACAGAATCAGTAGGTAAAGTACTAATTGTGCACAGATAATACTGTTAAGGTTATGCTTTGATGCATTATTTACTGCATGTTGTTGATGCATTACTGTGTAAGCAGCATTTTAATAATGTAACTGGTCTTGGTATCTGCAATGTAGTTGCACTAAAACTATTTCCTGTTTTGCTTTTTTTATCCTCTTAAAGTGTGAGTGCGAAAAAGGTGACAAGTCAGCTCAGTGGGTTACTAAAAATTTATCTATATTAATCGTGCTTTGTTCAGTTTGGTAATGGCAGCACTAACCCAGCAGATCTGAGGCATAAATCTGCACCAACATATGCAGTATATATTCTAACCCCCACCTCTGATTCTTTCAAATGGAAACAACACGTGGATTTCCAACATTTCCATAAGGTCTATTTTTGCCTAATTGTTAGCACAAAAACCAGACTTTTTTTGTTCATGTGTGAAAACCTTGTTTGTGAAACATCCTGTATATGACATATTAAGTGCAAAAGTCTATTATAGCAGAATCACTAGTTAAAATTTAGACAGATTATATAAAGTGAAAACTGTTAGGGGTATGTTATTGATGTATTATTTATTGCTTGTTGCTGATGCATTAAAATGTAAGCAGCAGTTTGATAATATAACTGGTCTTGGTAGACAAAATGTAGTTGCAAAAAAAGATTTCCTGTTTTTTATTTACCCTCTGAAAGTGTGAAAGTGAAAAAAAAACAAGTCAATGTATTGGGTCGCATGTAATACATAGTAATACATATATTAATCTTGCTTTAGAGTTGCAGGTTGATAATCAAGTTTGTGCCACGCCTTCCACTGTTAATTTTTAACCAGAAAACCAGTGTTTTTCATTTTCAGAAGACTTTGGGCTCGCTTAACTCTGCACATACAAGGCCATGTAGTGTGTGTGTTTACATTTTAGCACATTTTAGCAGTATTGTACAGTGTTTCTAAAGCAGATGAGGATTTAGCTGGATAATTGAGCTCTATGAGTGTATGAATGGGTATGTGTTACTCTGAAGACAGTCTCACAAAAGCAAGAACTGCTAGTTCTAGACAGTGGCTTAACCTTTTGACTCCCCAGCTGATCCATGCAGTGATGGACAAGTGTTAGAAGAATAATCCTAAGATATCTGGTCTACTTACACTTTCTGCTTGTGGTGACCCAACAGGTCTTTCAGTGCAGTGTCTGGGCAGAGATCGCCCACACAGATACACACAGACATAAACAGACAGGTTTAGAGTAAAATGATATTTAAGTAGACGTGACATTTTAAAAGCTTATTACACTAACTGCTAGAGAATACTCTGGACTCGCTATCTGAAAGAACTGATGCACTCACAAACCACTAACGGAGGAAGTGTGGGTGGGGAAGATGTAAGGTTCACTCATGCCACACACACTTTTGCGTGCATTAGACAGAAGTGGCTCAGGGTGCAGTAAATTCACACTGTCCCATACATCAACCAAAGTGAGTTCATAAGCTTTCTATAATGACACAAAAAGGTTTATAACGTTACCGCACCTTCTTCCTTGAACTTCTGGTCTGCAGGCGGGCAACCACAAATCCTGGTAATCAGCCGTGACACACCCTTTACTCTGCCTTTCCTACTACTTTAGTGTAGTTAAGTTAATGAGGAGCCACTAAAACACCAAATGGGCAAGAAGAGCACTTGTATTTTTCGTAAAAAAAAAGAAAAAAAACCCCACTTTGGTGGCATGAATCATGCAGTATTCACCATCAAAATCACAGAAATATACATTATGTTTTTCTCTTATACTCTTATTTGAAAAAAAAAAAATTCACTCTTGCTTAGGTGACCATCTTTCATCGCAAAGGAAGCTATGCTCAGTAAACCTTGTGCTATACTGTTAAGGGGTACTTTCTAAACAGCTTAGTGGATATCAACGCACAGTGGTAAAATGAAGTCATTTTGACCAGGACAGACTTCCATATGTCCTGGATCCCTGCCTACAGCTGCTGGCTGAACCCTTCCAGCGCAGATTCATTAGCAAGCTGAATGCCACTGTGATTTACAGCTACTGCAGCTACAGCTACACTGCAGCAACCCAACTGAGAATGATTTTGCTCTTGCACTTTACCCCATTTGCCACAGTGAAAAGACACACTGAAAGGTTACTTAGGTGTTCTGTGCTACAGTTAAGGTGCCAGTGCTTTTCTTTCTCTCACCAGGGTGCTCCCACATCTTCCAGTGCTGTTATTAAAGTGTTTGGACTCTATTCACTAAATGCGCATTTTTGTTTATCAAATACTCCGAGATGCTAGAGAACTGTGTAGATTGCTGTCAAATAGGGCAATGCTTTTAATGCCTTTTCTGTACAAAGTGATTGTGCTTAGTGCCGTATGGAGTCACCACCCATTTTATTCCAAGCCAGGAAAAACCCTGCTTATTGGATCCTTAGAGACAACTGCTGACTTGATTTTATTTATGGCGCAGATGTTTAAGAGTAAATCATGAGCAGATTTTATAAAGTAACTCATCAAATCAGGGTGGATTGATATTGTATGTCTTTGATATAGATAGGATGGCAACTCATGCAGCACTAATATGGATAACAACCTTTCTGTGGAGATGAAGCTGGGGTTATAGTGGTGTCTAAGTTTGTGTGTATGCTCATTAGGTTTGAGGAAAGGTTTGAGAGGAAATGGGAGAAAAAAGTTTGATGTCTTTTTGAGACATCTTTGTGGAAATCAGGTTTTTCTTTTAGTTTTGAAATGACCTTTGCTCATTCCAGAGATGTCTCACTTCACGTCATGCTCAGATGTCACAACTTGAAATTGTATAGCTGAATTTTGTCATGTTCCAGCATTACACATTGTGATCCAGCCTGTGCTCATAGCAAGCTTCTCTTTGAGAAGCCTCAAAACATGATAATGCTCTTCAGTTATTATTCGTCTCATTTTAGGAATGCAACAACCTTTTTAATTGTGCTTTGCGGGCTTGGCAGACAAGCAACAACCTACAGCAATGACTTCAGTTCCATTGGTTTTATAAGTATGGCTACTCTCTGGTGGTCTGAGGGTCAAAGAGTAAAAGGTTGAGTTGTATCTCTCGTAGTCAGTTCACAGCAGTCGGTGTGATGCTTTTGCAAATCAGGGTGTGAGGATCAATAGAGTTGCTGGTTTGCAGGTTGTTTTTCAGATCTTGTCAAAGCCCCACGTCATCTTCACAGACACTGCCCCATGCTCTGCCCTGCTCTGCTCTGTTTAGCTGTGCATTATCAAGTGCTGGCAGTGTGTCTCCTCAAAAAAAAAAGAAAAGTAAATGGTGTGCAAATCAGCGATGTAGCATATTTAAGCTGTGCTGAAAAATGGGGGCAAAAGAAAATTTAAATGGCAAAGCAAGCTGCATGTGCCCACGTGTCCCTTGTCTTTTGAAGCTGTTTGGCGCTTTCTTCTTTTCCTTGGCTGTTTCATTGATAAGCAGCAGGCAAGCAGTGTGGAGGGGATTAAAGGCCTTTATAAAGCTGAGTCCTGGTTTGATAAATACACACTTCCTTCTGGAAATCCTGGCTCAGACACATCAGAGGCTCTTGGTGATTAGATGGTGGCATTCAGAGCAACCGTGACTAAAGCACGGCCACTCTTCTATACAATACTCACTTGTTCAGAGTATGCATATTATGGAGACAGCCTGCCATCATTTTATCCTTGAATCAGAGGATTATTGCTGTACTCTTCAAACACACTCTCTTTTTTTTGTTTCTCCATTCACTTCCACTGACACTGTGTCTCGTCTTCTTCTTCATTCTCTTTGAATTGCTCACAGATTATGCTTAATGTATGTACCTGCATTACATGGGGAGCAGAGATTCTAAAACTATGCAGACAGACAGACAGTGCTTTGCTGAATGAGACGAATATAACAGGATGCCAGAAAGCTGCACTCGTCCTCCTCCTCTTCCTCTTTGCTTCTCTAGAGACTGTCAGGGCTCATCATTTGCCTTCTTCTGCATGTTAATGATATTCCTTGTGTAAATACAGAGGGCATAAAGCCATTCAAAATCAAACCTTTTGAAGCCCTCAAGATTAATTGACCTGCAAGTTCTCACTTGATATTCATCCTTCTACAGGAAATTGGCAAGAAGCGGGTACAACATAGAGATGGAGGAATTAATATTTTCTGTCTTTTATGACTGATATATCTCTTTAGAACCAGTACAGAAGAAGGTTGTCTCTCAGTACTCTAAAAAGTAGAGGAGCTACATTTAGTACTGCGTTAACAGGCTCTGCTCCCACACAGGCCTAATTACTGACCTTGTGCTCCTAATTTCTGTGAAAATAGGGCACCAGTGATGAAACAAGGAGATCTTGTGTCCGTTATCGCTTAAACATCCTTGTACATTTTTTCACAAACTCAGTGAACTAGGGACATTAGAACTGGGTGCAGTGATTTATTGATATGCGTACTCAAACATTGTTATACAGTCCCGATCAAAAGGTTCAGACCACTTGAAAAATGGCAAAAAATCATATTTTGCATGGTTGGCTCTTATCAAGGCTCCAAGTAGAGCTTCAACATGCAACAAGAAGAAATGGGAGTGAGACAAAACATTTTTTTACACATGCAATTAATGAAAACAACGCTTAATTATTTAAGTGATTTTTTTTGCCATTTTTCAAGTGGTCTTAAACTTTTGATCGGGACTGTATAAAGCAAAAAAACTGAGTTTTAAATATCGAGACAAGCTTGAAAGTCAATATTTGGTATGACCAGCTTTATTCTTTAAGATATTTTGATGTCTCTTAGACAGTTTTCTTGTAATTTCTTTAAATAGTCTTCAGGAATAGTTCTCCAGGGTTCTTGAAAAGCATTCAAATCTCTTTTTCGGATGTTGGTTGCCTTTTGTTCTTTTTTTGTCAAGATGCTTCAATAATTTTGAGGCCCTGCAGAAACCATTCTTAAGGAACGGAAATTGGGAGTAATCTGCCACACGTATGCCAGATTACACAAGAATTGTACTGAAAATCAACAGGTCTTATGAAGTGATTAATCCAATTTGAAAGTGTTGGTTCAAATTGTCATCATTAGTCACTTGTCTGCTTTTCTCGGGATGCTTTTACTGAATTGACAGTGTCTTTGGAATAATTTCCATACTGAAAAATTAAATTTTTGCCATTCAGAAATGTTTTAGATGGTATTGCATGATGGATAAAGATCACAGATGGTACTTTTCGGTATTTATAATTCTACTGATTTTTGACAAGATCCCCAACACCACTTGCTGAAATGCTGACCCAAATCATGACAGTCTCCATTGTGTTTTAAAGATATCTGTAGACACTCACTGTTGTACCTCTCTTCTGACCTTCTCTGTACATAATGACAACAATTTGAACCAAAACCTTCAAACTGGACTAATCACTTCATAAGCCCTGTTGATTTTCAGTGCAGTTCTTGTGTAATCTGGCATACCTCAACCTTTAAACCCAATTTCTCTTCCTTAAGAATGGCTTCTTGACAGCCACCTTCCACTGAGACCATGTCTGATGAGGCTTCATGGATCGAATGAAGGGCCAAATGCATCTCTCAGGTCCTGTGTCAGTACTTTGCTGAATTTTTTCCTATTTCTTATGGACGTCAGTTTCAGATACTGTTCATCTGCTTTATTTTGTCTGCCTTTTGTCCCGCTTTCCAAAAGTTTTCTTTTGCACACCAGCATGGTTTGGTGTGCAGGAAACCAGCAACTCTTTGGGAATCACCTTATTTGTGCAAAAACACGATTTTATGCCCATCAAACTATGTTATCTTTGGCATGTTTTTGTAAATTAAACTGAAGATGATGAACAGATTATATTTTTTGTGACAAGCTGCTAGTAACAAACTGCTTAAAGATACAATTTAAAACTTATTCTTGTGCTAAGTTTTTGTTACATATAGAGTTAAGACTGGTTCGTCCCTTGATTCATAGGTCAGTGGTAAGCGGATTAACAAACAAAGTGTTATACTGAAAATGGTCAGGTACAAGAATTGGACTGAAAATCTGCAAAAAAGCAACCAATATCTAAAGAAAACCTTTAAAAGTATCACTTAAGTCCACATTAAAAAGAAAGTCTGGTTCTTTGGAAGCTAAATACAAGCTGAGGAAGCTGAAGTGTGGCTTCTTCCTTTTGCATAGTATTGTAAGAACTACCCAGGACCTGAGAAAAATAATTTTATTGACTGGCATCAACAGTGCTACCATCAGGCTTTTTATTTACTAACTATAGACACTACCGTACTCATGCAAGCAACAGTATGCTGTGCATGGTAGTATTCTCAGAGCATTATGACACTGGGACATGTGTGGGAACATTAACTTGAATCAGTGCCGTGCCTAACTGGACTCACAGGAACTAATATCTTAAGATGTTTTCACACATGCACTGCAGCCCCAAACTTTGTAACTGATGGAATAGCATATTAGCGGGGGCTATTTTGTGAGCATTTGCTATATGTGAGAAAACATGGGTCTACCAATATTCTGCAGAGTTTATATGCGAAAACGGCTTTTCAATTTTTTATAAGCTGTGTGCTTAAAGTCTGTTGAGTAAACTTAAAAATTGGAAATTGCATGCAATTTATTTCAGTGTGGCATGAATCTGGTGTTCCAGTCTAGTTAAACAGATATTAAAAGAAAAAGTGGCCATACTTAGAGACCAAAGGTCCACAAACACTTTAAAATCATCATAGGCGAGCCAGGGATTTATGCTTGTGGGAAGTGTTCAGTGCTTGGGTAGAAAGCTGAGGTGGATAAAAAGAACTAAAATTGGAGCTTGGTTGTGCTTAGGGATGAGATGAAGCATCTCTGGCCACTTTCAGGGATTAACAGTGAGTAGAGGTTCCTGTTCCCTAAACCTCTCAACCACAAACAGCAATTATACACCAAGGAGCTGCTTCTCTTATGGGTAGATAGGTCAGTCAAGCAGAACTGGTACAAAATGAGGGATGGTGAGACAGTCAAAATAGGTCACCCCAGAGGAATGACAGAGAATATTGTCTTTATTAGACCTACTAATGTTGGGCTTTACTATGTCCCACTTGTCCTTTACACAGTCCTACAAATGAGTTCATAACACTATAATACAGTAAGTTAATTCCTGAATAATTATTTTAATATTGCTTCTTGACTGTCACAATCAAGGCTGAAATGTGACTTTTGATGAACTCTTTGCTTATATTGGATCTTTACTACTCAGTTTCTGTGGTTTCAAGTGAACTGACCTACCTTTTGGCTAACGTGCATGGAGACACTATGTTCAATCTAACATTAAGAAGCAGGCTGTGCAGTAAATAGACAGATCAAGTTTACGTCAAATGCTATCCTATTTTCTGCATCATTTTCTGAAGATGATGTGCTGCTGTTTGTATCCTGTCAGCCTCATGTAAGTGTGTTTAGAGGCAGAGTTAAGTAAAGAAATAATGGTGGAGGAACTCTGGAGTAGCAAGATATCAGCTTCATTAGATGCGATTAGCATTATGGAAGCTCTCTGAAGGGGATGTCTTTGATGTTGGTGCTGCTCATCGTTTTCTTCCATTCAACAGTGAAACCCAATCCTCTGCTCTGCTTCTCTCCCTTCTTTGCTCTTACCCCCCCTCCCTACCCCACCGCCTTTGTCTCTTCCTTGGGGTTGGTTGATTGATTAATGCTCAGATTGAATCCAGACAAGGGTATGGGTTTGAAGGGATTTTGTGTGTATGTGTGTGTACTTGTTCAGTGTCTATGTGTCTTGGTCTTGCGATTTGAAAGCACCCGAGGCCGAGACAGTTTTAAACTGATTATGCACCAATCAGGGCCTGTGACTCTCTCGATCGCTATGGTCATGAGCATTATAAATTTAACTACTCGGTGCCTTGCTAGCTATAGCATTGCTTGGAGTGTCTTGGAAAGCAAAAAAGAAGTGATAATGAGAGGGATTAAGACTTTCAGTTAGGTGAAATGTAAATGAAAAAAAAGGAAATCTTTATTTTTTTATCCTAACAATAATTTTGTGTTAATCTTTTGCCAAACTGTGTTGTATCTGGCTAGTGAAATTCTCATCAGTTTTAGTTGCCCAGTGCTACTTGCACAACAATGGTCAAACTCTACACAGAGAGGCCCCAGCTGACCATAAACATGTTGTCTATGTTGAACTTAATATTTTACCATAAACCATAGCTAGCTCTGAGTTATGGCTAGCTTTAGCCATGTTGCCCAAGTGTCTGATTAGGTTTGCTGTTATGAATGTTTTCGTGATGGTCTCTCCTGTGGTTTTATTTGCCAAACTTTGTGTCCTCATGGACAGTAAGTAGTTTTCATGCTAACATCAGGTTAGGGTGTGGCTGTGTGTGTTTGTGACTATTTGTCTGCACCACTGTGTGCATGTTGCACATACATGAAACAGGCCAGCTCGTAATACGACATACATAAGGCTGACCGGTAGGGTTACTGGTCAGAGTCGAGAACTCTGGAAATCAATTGAATTCAACCCTAATATAAACTAAAAAACCAAAATATTAGCATGCTTGCACTGTATTTCTGGGCTTATAAGCATGTAGTGCAAAACACCCCAGTAAGTAGCAAACGACAAAGTACATCCCCCCTACAGAGTTCTTAGTGTGGCTAAACTATAATTTTACTACATAAGTCTGAACATTTGAAGCAAAACATTTTTTTTCAATTTACAATTACCACCTGTGTGAGACCTAATTGGGTTCTGAAAATCTCTTTAACAGTCATCTACGTCTCTTATTGTCCCAGGAAAGATCAGCACTTGCTGTCAACCGTAAACTGCTGGTATCTGTTGCTGAACCAGACGAGGCGTGAGAGCCGTGACCATGCCACCCTCAGTGACATCTACACCAACAATGTTATTGTCCGCCTGGCCCAGATCAGCGAGGATGTAATTCGCCTGTTCAAAAAGGTAAGACCATCAGTCTCCCTCTTTTTTTTCTACTTTGTTACCAATGAAAAGATTTCAGTGTCCAGTCAAACCTCCACTCTGCCTTTAAGCTTTAATTTTGCTGATTAAGTGTTTTAATATCTCCATAATTTAAAAAAAAAAAAAAAAACGCCTTGTTGCCATCTCTATTGTTACTGTGTTACTGCTGAATTAAAAGCTCTGAGATTTATCTCAACGTACATGGAGTTCATAAGATGTCTAGGTTTTGCATGGCCTACAGAGCAGTAAAAGCAGCTTGGGGGAAATGAAGCTGAGATCCCCTGGTCTAAGAATCTACAGCCCCTACTAGTGTGAGCAACATCTGGCTCTCTGTCATTGTAGAGAGAGAGCACATTGTAGAAATGACTGAGGACTTATCCAAACATCGGAAGGTTGTTTTCACCTTGCAGGCTTTCCTGTAGTGAACTTAACTCTGCTTACGAGGTTCGATTCTGATGCTCTGTTTGTAGGTGTGTGTGTAAATGTGCATGTTTTTGTGTGTGCTTCTTTGCATGTGAGTCTGAAGGTTTGCCAGATCTGAAAAGGGAGGAAACTTTTTTTGAATCAGGTGCCTGCCCATGGGGAGCTTTTTTTCATATTTGAAAATCTGAATGAAAGGCTATGCTCTTTCTTTATTTTAGTTTTTCAAAAAATAATGTCATACTGTTCTGCGGAAAAATCATAAATGTTTATGCTAAATAAATGAGCTTAATAAATAAATGACCTGGTTAAATGTGAGACAGGGTGAACAAGGAGAAAATGTAATATGTAAGAACTTTATCAACCACCACAAATAGTTTGTCAAGTAGTAAATAAAGTAAGAATTTGGTTACAGGAAATATTAGTGATATTATATGAAGTTGGTTTGTTATGCTACTGTTGATGGCCTGATCAGAGTTGGAAGGATGTGTTCTGATGAAAGTGCTGTAAAATAGTCATTGGTAATATAATTACAATAGGTGTGGCAAGTATGAATGTACAGAGTGCAATATTTTCCTGTTGTCTTCTCTATTCTACATCACTTTTAATTTCAAAGAGAATACATTAATAATCTTCTTTTTTCATGCCTTTTATTGAGGGAAGATTTTAAAAATGTACATTCACTGTAAAGGGCTCTGTAAGGGCCACAGCTCTTACAGTGTATTGCATCACAGTTTTTACTCACTCAGTGAAACCTTCCTCATCCCCCAAGCCTCTGCAGTACATGCTGCAGTCTGTCTCACCTCAGAGCCACTGATGCATACAGATGCCATTCACCAGCTGCTGGAGCCCTCTCAGGGTATATCCAGTTCATCACATTCAGTTCAGTGATTGTTTGAGAAGAACTTATTGCTTGTGATCCAGATAAAAACAAAGCTGCAACATCAAATCCCTTCTTTATTACCAAGGCTGTGTTTATTTTCTTCTTCTGAGCATACTTTATAATCAGGTTGAAGAAAGAACTGTTAGAGAAAGATTTTCTTTTGAAATTCTTTTAAAATTACAATTAGGTTAGTTTGTGACTCATGAGTTGCAAGTTTTTTCAAGCACAGTTACCATAGCAGACCAGGGTGTGGACAAAAAAGGGTTACCTTTCATATATCAATGAATGCCTCTGATCTGTGGGTGGATGTGGGGTTTTTTTTGGGAGGGGGGGTTGCCTGTCCCAGGGTGGATGTGGTTTAAGTTTGTGTGTGAGTGTTTGTATTTGTTTTACCTATGTTGTGGGGACATTGCATATTGTGGGGTCCCTGTATGAAAATAAACTAAAAATAAACTCCAGCAAACTAAATGTGTTCAAGTTATGTCTAGATTCAGGGCTAGAGTTAGGCAAGTAGTAATTATGCCAAGGGTAACAGTAAGTCCCCAGAAGAGAAGGGCAGGAGCGGTTCCCCACAAGGTTTCATTATAGCAAGATACATCCGTTATTGATCTGACAGCAAACAATACTTTGTTCAAATGTGAAATGACTGTTGCTGAGTCATTATCTTGCATACACCAGAAAAAAATGAGTCAGCTGTTTTCACTGTTAAAAAATGTGTCTAAGAAAAGTTGTGCACAAAAGGGAGTACATAATCTTTTCTGCTAAAAGTCATTGCCGTATTTGACAAAACACTTGTTTTGTCCATTTGCTCATTATACATTCATTATACTTTGTTATTAGTATGCTGCTGTGTTGCAGTTTATGGTTGAAAATGTTCCCAATGTTAATGACTGTGGTGACACCTTCCAGGCAACACATAAAACAAGTGTCAAACAACACAGTATCAGAGCTTAAAGGTTCTGGGAACTGTTTTGGGTCTCGTTTGAACACCAGTTGTGCTGAGGCACCTCAGAACTTCATGTCTCTCTTGTTTTCAACCACTCCATTTTGATGGTAGGATTCAGCCTTCAGCAACTTCAAGTTTAGTTTGCTTCTCACAGCTTAGCCCTAAAACCTCTGTTGTAATTCACAAGTAGCTGAATTTAATTTGATGGTCAGGTAACACATTTCATTTTGGCTGTTTATTTTAGAGACACTAAAACACCCATGTAATGATCATTCCCATTTGAATCATGGGTTACTGAGTTTAAATTCCATTATTTACTCAAAATGCCCAGAAATTCTGGTGGGGTGGTGCAGTGAGTTACCTCATAGCAAGAAGGTTCCTAGTTTGAAACACCTAGTTGTCTTCAGCCTTTCAATATGTAGTTGCTTGTTCTTCCTGTGGCTTGTAGCTCTCCTCCCATAGTCCAAAGACACGATTGTTAGGCATATAATGGCAGTAGGTTTGGAACTGGGCATGAGGATCTTTCTCACTGCCTCTCATACTATTACCAGTGGTGTACACTGCAGATCCCTGTGACCCTGACTTGATAAGGGTTAAGAAAATGAATGGATTGAGAACAAAACTGGTTCCAGGCTAAAAAAATCTACATTTTTATTCAAGACCTACACTGAATGTCAACTAAAAAAATACCTACGTGACCTGAAAAAGCAGAAGTTTTGTAAATCAAACTCAGAGCTTTGTGACATCAAAGGACAGCAAGAGTTATTATAATGAAAAGCCAATTCAAGTAAAATCATCACGAAGTTTAAACAGTTTTCTATTTCAGGTTGTACTGATGTTTATCTGTGTCATTCTTTTTCAGACATAACACTTTCACATCACTCTGTTAAGCTAGGAAGGTGTTGCCTCTGTTTTTGACTGTGTGAGACCATCAAACTGAGATATCCTGTCGTTGTTTTCTCACCTCAGAGTCTTCATATTAAGTCTTGTTCCCCCATACAAACAGATGTTAATGCATTTACTGTTATTTATTTCTCCTTCTATTACAAGGCATGCTCTGTGGTAAAATTCAAGTTGTAAGAGTATTAAAAGCTGTTAGAAGAATTAACTGAGGTATTTTACAAGCTGTTGCATTGTTGAGACTGTAGAACTGATCTAAATATGCAGTATCTAACATGTAATGTAGTGTGCATTAACTGCAGGAAATTAGAATATTGCATTTCATGCTGTTAAATTTGTTCACTGTTGAGGTTGTGGGTCTCCTAGAAAAGTGGCAATGTTCATATGTTACTGTATTCTGAAAATTTGTATGTAATAAGTACAATTACACATTCCACAACACTCCACTGCCTGCACATTTTGAAATAAATTTGTGCAATTGTGCCAGTTCTCACTTGTATGTGGCATTCAATGAGAAAAGACAGTCAGATACACCCTCTGCACCAGTCTTTGTGGTCAACCATCTAATATTTGTTGAGTTGTTTCTCTGTGACTCACCAAAATCATAGTGCCAGCATAATAACTGGAGTTTGTAACATTGGGTCACTGCTGATGGCTCAGACAGTATTTGTTTTCTTACCCCTGTTCTGTCTTCTTGCTGTTTTCAGAGCAAGGACATTGGTATCCAGATGCACGAGGAGCTTGTGAAGGTGACAAATGAACTCTACACTGTAAGTAATAGACTGTGTCTCCTGCAGATCGATCTCTCACACCTCATCTCATCACTGAGCTCTCCCAAAGTTCTTTTTCCTCTCTGTCTTCTTGATTTTTTTTCATGTTCTTCTGTATTCCTTTGAGTTAAATAGCTTTCAGTCTTGGTTCATCTCTATTCCCTTTGCTGCACCATAGTAGAAACTCTTATTAACATGTGCATGGATCTCATCTTTCTGTCTTTACTTTCTTTGTGTGTTCCTGAAAACGTATTGGTTCCTTTTAGTGATCATGGAAGGGTTATAGTGACCTTGCAGCCTTTAGCTTTCTTCTTTCTTTCTTATTAAAAAGAGAAAATGCCTTTCTCCCTGCGGCTTTATGGATCCTTATTATGGGACTGCCTTTAGCCTTGGACAGGATCAATGAAACTGCTCTGCAAAAATCTTTTAGAACTGTACTGCATTAAAAAAACTGTTTATGTTTTTGTATAAGCTTTGTTTATCTTTTCTTGTATTGTTAAATGGTCAATTTCAAAAAGGTACTCAGTGTTTCACTGAATGTTCATTGCACTTCAGTATATCAAATAATGTTTTATTAATTTATTTTCTAGTTATTTCCTTCATTTACTGTAAACTTGCCTGTTATGTATACTTGCTTGAATATTCATGATGAAATGAGAGTGTGGGGTAGTTGTAAATGAAGAAAAAGAAGATTTCATTTTTCTCCAAGGTTGACCATTTCAGGGCTCAAATCACTAACATATCTGGTTGATTTCAGGGTTCACATCACTGACTGCATCCGCGAAGAGCTGTGAAATAATTGCCTGCTGACACATAAGTGTGCCATTTTAATGAAATGTGTTTGCATTGTTCTGTCAGAGAGTAGAGGTGCTCATTAATTTTAGGGTCACCTATTCTAGCTCAGTTGCTTTGTTGTGTTTGATACCACCACTTTGTATTTATGCAGCAATTCTAATGAGCAGTTTCTCTTCTGGTACAGTGTGCGTTTTATTTATTTATTTATTTTTGTCTTTGTAGAAACACTCTGCTTCATTTTGACCATAGCCCGTAGTTTACCCCATTTTTCTCAAAAAAACATTTTTTTGGTTGTTTTTTTTACCCTTCACTTCTGTGCAGCCACGTTTTTAATTTTATACCAAGCAGCTTTCTCATATCCTGCATCTGCTTCCCATATGTTTTAATTTAAAACAGGTTAATGGTGTAATGTCATATTGATGGATGCTTTGTGATATAAATTGTAACTATAGTTTGATAGTTTTATCCTCAAAAGGTCCAATGTAATTAATATTTCATTTCAGCTATGAATACTTTTTGGAAAGGTTAACTCTAGAGAATTTTGATTTTCAGAAATCAGTTATAACATAACATAATAAGAGGTCAATATTAATGAAGACAGCATGTCTATAAAGCCTGGGTGTCACGCATGCTCCATTGCTGTAACAATAAAGGACATGGGCTATAATTTTACATATGTTACAATTAATGTTTCTAATTAACTGCAGTGTATTGGCAGATTTATCATAACTTTCCTGCACAATATTTCTCCAACCATTTGCAGTTGTACTGTCTTCACTCTACAGTCATTAGCAATAGCTTAAGAACTGCTTTGCTTATGGTGGGATTTTCTGCAAGAGATCGTGTTGATAGATTAATGTATCTCTGAGATAGCAACAAATGGTGCTGGCGTTGCACTGTTAGTCTAATTTGAGCTCTTATTGAGGGATTCATAGTCCACCAAACTGGACAAGCACCAAGCAACTTCAGCAGTCTTCTGCCCCCTGAGGTGAAACAGAAGAGATGGCAGAGCTGCCTTAAATGACTTATTCATATGTGCAGTGTGATGAAAGTCAAAACCCCAAAGGCAGTGCTGGCAACCATCTTTATTTGAGCCATCTGTAGATTTGGACACGTCACACAGTGTTAGGGTTCGCGTGATAATGACAAGTTCATATATACAAATTACATGCATGCACATTTCTGAAGGCCCGTGTTGTTGGTAAAATATTTTAAAAACAGACCAAAACTAATATTTTCTGCACAAGTGATCATCTGTATCTGAATAAATAAAATGATTCTCCTGTTTGAAAAGTAAATGCCTCCCAGACATCTACAGTTTGGTTTGAAGTGTCAGTGCACTTCAGGTTCACTGTGGCAGATGTTTTACTATGTATTTGTTTTACCCACTCACCCTTTCTGGCTGCATAATAAAACTCAGATGATCCGTCTTCTCATGCTGTACTTGGCCTCAGCTACAGTCTGGCTGAAAGCTAAGAACTCAGATACTGACGTATAGCCTCATTCTTTCTAAATACGAGAGAGAGGTTGTGGGAGTTGTGTGAAATTTCACAGCTTAGCTGATAAATTAAATGCTACAGCAACACAAATATGTCTCAAAAGTCATACTTTGGCACATTTTTTTGAACAAAACAATTATTTTCTCAAAGGCTGTTCTCTCTTTCCACTATAGGTCATGTTTTCTTTTAATTACATTGTTTTTTCCTTATTCTCTGGTTAGTAGACATTATCCTTTTATTATTGTTTGTAATAGGTTGAGCTATAAGCTCCCCATTTTAAAACTGTCAACTTAAATATTTTAGCTTTTTGAGTCCAACTAAGAAGCCAAAAACACTGCTTTATCATTTAATTTACTCTAAATGGGACCATAGTTTAAAAAAACCCCAAAATAAAACAAATCGCTGAAATTAATTTTGAGACTAGTGATTAAGTACAGAAACTCAACAGGAAAATGTTTACTGGGGTAAAAAATTTTTTTTTTTTAAATATTACCTTTGTTAGGTACATCTGTTCAACTACTCGGTAACACATCTATCTAATCAGCCAATCACATGGCAGCAACTCCGCGCATTTAGACATGGAGACATATTGATGTGGTCGAGACGACCTGCTGAAGTACAAACTGAGCATCAGAACAGAGAAGAAAGGTGATTTAAATTACTTTGAACGTGTCATGGTTGTTGGTGCCAGATGGTTTTTTCCATGCAGCCATCTCTGGGGTTCACAGAGTTTTAAAGAGAATTTGTTGATGCCAGAGGAGAATAGAGTGCTTCGACATGATAGGAAAACAGTAACAGATATTTTCTTGACACACTTTGGACCCAACTTATCGTTTAGATGCCACAGACTACCCGAGTATTAATGCAGTGCCCATCCCTTTATGGGTACAGTGCACCGATCTTCTGATTGCTGCTTCCATGTCACAAAACTCAAATCATCTCAAACTAGTTTCTTGAACATGGAAAAGAGTTCACTGTACTCAAAAGGCTTCAACGGTCACATGATTTCAATCAACAGAGCACCCTTGGGAGATGGTGGAACAGGAGCTTGTCATCATGGACGTGCTAGCCATTAAAAAAAGATTCAGATTAAAGTCATTTTCTTATTAGGTTCACTTTTTGGACTTGAAACCTATGACCATCATTGTATACAGTCTGTGTTTTCATTCAACATTGCCACCGTTTATTTACAAGAACAATTTTATTTCAGAGCTGAAAAGCGGTGCGTTAGAAAATGTTTCTCCTTATCACCACAACCTGTAGCAAACACTTTAAAGGCTAAAAAATATGACAAAGGTTAAAAAATATGACAGACCAGTCTCATTTCACATCTTGATGATCCACAGGCAGAAGTATTTTGTTCTATTTCATGACTAGACCTTTGTTACTTCATTGTTCAAAAATAGCTAAATCAATAATGTTGCCACATGGTAGTTACCTCGTGGTATTTTCCAACACTTTTACTGGTTGCCAACAAAACAAATTTTGCTAAAACAAAACTGTGAAATCCCATTTGGCACTCTGGCAGCTTGGTGAGAGGTAAGGGGAGCGGCGATATGACTGTGGGCTGAAGCTGTTTTTCTAAATATTGTTGTTCAAATATAGTGCGATGCTGAAATGGGAGTAAAAAAACAACTTGGAGATCCTGTTGTCTGCAATTTGTCATTAAAACAAACCCTGAAATGAAAAATGGTGAAAAGGGCCTGATTGTCCTGAAGAGTCGTGCACTTCCTGACACTGCTTTCAGCAGCTTGGTCCTGTGAAATTTACTTTTGTTTGCTTTTACCTGTGTTAATTTCCTGATATACGAGCTTAATATCCCCAAGGGGATAAATAGAGCTATAGTGTATCTTATCTTTCTGATCCTTGTGCCTGATGTCTGCTCCTTAGTTTCACACAGTTATTCTGTTGCTGACAATATAACAACAGTGGTTCTAAGGTTCTGTCACAGGTGATAGTTTGGATCTAGTTTCCATTCCTCTATTTACAAGAAAGTATGCCTGTCCATTCTACGTTTTTACATATAGATATAGGGGGAAAAAAACGATCTAGTCCTTACCAGGTCTTAGAATTAGATAACTACAACCTCAGATAAATAACAGCAGAAGACATATTGCACTGTGCCGTTATGTATTTGACAAAACCTATGCTAAAATGCATCAGAAGCAGTGTGTGAAAAAACACAGCACATCCGATAATGAACCACCTCATTTTCTCAGTCTTTCACATCATTGCAGATGGTAATATTTGGACATTACAGAGGTTTGCCTTGCATTCATTACAAAAAACTCCAGTCATCCTCTGACTGTATCTTTTACCAGCTTAGAGACTCTGAGGTACTGAAGTTAAATAGCCCTAGGTTGTTGTCAGAGGACTCAACAATGCACACACCTCCTGTAGACGCAGCTGAAGCTTGGTCTTCCTGCAAATGACTGTGTTTTTTTGGCTGCAGGTCTTGTAGTCAGATCCTTCAAAGTAAATTTGAAATGCAGCACATATTCAGAAAATAGTTTTGACAGCATGTGAAAGAACAGAGTGTTAGCCTAATTTCTGTTGTCCGGGAGTAGCTAAATTAATACCTAGCTGTGACACTCCAAAAATAGGGTAGGATTTTTTTTCTTAGGTGTTTGCCTTACAGCTCTTCACCACTCTGTGCTATTTAAATAAATAATTAAATAATAATATTAAACCACAAGGTCTACCTCAAGCAACTCCAGCAGTAAAATGGTGCCTACACATTAATGCATTAATATAAGGAATGTGATGGTGGTGGTGGTAGTGCAGTGCTTAGTACTGCCACCTCAGAGCAGGAAGTTGACAGAACAAAGTGGAGTTTGTGTCTTCTTCCTGTGCCTGTGTGAGTCTCTCTTTGTTAACTGTGTCCTAGGGATGTCGCAGATTTCTGCGAAATTACTTACTTTTTCATGCTTGACCTCATATTATTTAATAATTATTAATATTAATCTTACTTAAGAGACAAAATAAATGTTGAAACACACCCATAGCAAACATGATACTCAAAAACCGGTCTTAAACTACGTTTGGTGAACAGTGACAGGTACCTCATAGGGTATCCCGCGAGGTACTGTGGCACAAGGTAGAGCAGATTATCTGCAAATCAGAAGATCAGCTGTTGTTCATGTTATTCTCCTCTAGTCTACATGTAAAAGTATCCTTGGGTAAGATACTGAACCCCGAGTTGCCTCCCAATACATCCATTGTAGTGTGAGTGTGTCAGTGCTAGACTAAGCACTTGTGTTTGTTAAGGTTTGTAGTAAGAAAGCACTTTGCTCAAATAGCGTAGAAGTGCACTATGTAACGACCAGACCATTTACAAATTTACAAATGGACAGACTGCTCTCCAATCACATTAGTATCATTTAAGGTCAGTGAAAAATTATAGTTGTAAGCAACCCAACTGCAAACATGTGTTTTTGATGAGCAGTTCTCACGCAGATAAGAAGAGCCCCACTGTTTAAACACAGCATCAAGCTGCTTGATTGCAGGAAACAAATAAATAACTATTTATGCTGACTGTTTCACATCCTGTGGTGTTCATAGGAAATCATGAATGGCTGAAATGTTTGAAGCTGCAATTCGCATATGGATGTTTCATTAAGAGAATTAAGAATGGGCCTCCGAGAAACTGTCAACAAGCATCTGTGATGAGTTAAGAGGGACAAGTGGTGGTCCTGCGTTGTCTAATGGGGGTTTTCTGCCACTACAGTCGTATCTCCATCATGCTGAACAAGGGGAGAGGGGTGTAAAAGTTTAAGTGTCTAAGTAGAGATCAAAGTGGAGAGGTACACTAATTCCAGGGAAGACGGAATAAAATGTTGTCATTCTACTTCTCCAAAGAGCTGAAAATGTAGAAGGATGAGGTAATGAGGAATTACTGTAGAAAACAGGCCATGAAAGCTACAAGGAGGAGGGGAAGAGGGGGCAAGTTGGAAATTTGACAGCCAAGTCTAAACTGCAGACAACTTTGGGGCTCTAGATCCACTTAAAATATTCCACATGTAGTAACATCTGTGTTACTTCTGCACTGATGAATGAACTGATGCGCCTGGCCACCACGAAAAAGCTCAAATCAGACCAGATTTTGTAACAAGACAGTGAAGATTTTCTTTACTGGCTCCCCCAGGCTACATGTTGAAGTATCCTTGGGTAAGATGCTGAACCCCAAGTTTGCCCTGATTCATCTATGTGGATGTGAACATTAGGCAAAAGTGCTTAGGCAGAGTAAAAAAACCACTTGTATAAATGAACTTGTGTGAATGGGTGAATGAGGCTTAGTAGGAAAGGGCTTTGAGTGCTCAGACTGAGCAGAAAAGCACTATATAAATACCAGTCCATTTACCATGTGATTAAAAATACAGATGAATACATACTATTACTACTCACGCTGTATTATCTTATCTAGGGTGTTAATTAACACTTGAATACTGTATCAGTAATTAATGTTAAGTGGTAAATAGCTCATACTGAGAGTTGTTTACTCTGTTTAATAACATGGCACCAGTAGCTAGCACTGTTGCCTCTCAGCAAGAAGGTCCAGTGTTTGAATCCACTGGACAGCTCAGCATGTTCTCTCTGTGCTTGTGTGGGTTCTGTTTAAATACCCCAGCAGCCTCCCACAGTCCAAAGACAGGTTAGGTTTAATTAGCAACTTGAAATCAGCAATAAGAGTAAATGTGAGTGTGGATGTTTGTCATTCTCTTTGTGTTAACCCTGCGATAGATCAGTTAGCCGTCCACAGTGTACCCACCTTTCACTGATAAGATTTATTGATCTCACAAGGGAAATTACTGTGTTACAGGAACATGATAAAGAATAAAAATAGTACAGGCTATAATTTAAAAAAAAAAAACATTGCTAATGTAAAAGTGCCCCAAGCACATGGTGAAGGTCTTATACTGTGAATGCAAAAAACAAAGAAAATAAACAGCAAAAATGAGGTTAAAGAAGAGTAAAAAGTAATACTGAGATTGTGCAAGAGAGTAGTGCAAATTCCAATAATAAATAATATTTACACTGTGAATCTAAGAAACAGCTGCAAGAGGAAAATACAGGATACTCTGGAACATAAAACCAAAGTATCCTCAGGTATTTGTCACTCACAAACCTCTGTAAGTTTAGCTCATAACTAATACTGTAAAAGGCTGTGATGTTCAGCCACATAAAATCATTTGTCATACTCTTCCTGCAGGTGATGAAAACATATCACATGTACCACACTGAGAGTATCAGTGCAGAGAGCAAGCTGAAAGACGCTGAGAAGCAGGAAGAGAAGCAATTCAGCAAGTCGGGAGATCTCAACGTCAACCTCCTCCGGCACGAGGACCGTCAGCCGAGACGCAGCTCCGTCAGGAAAATCGAGAAGATGAAGGAGAAGGTATATATATATACAAGAAGAGCACCATTTGTTTACATAAATGCAGTTCTGTTTGGGACTTAACAAATGTGCCGTTAAATCCTGAATCATCAGTTCCACATTTAGGTTAGGAAAAACCTTTAAGCAGTTTTTCATCAAGATCATTGTTGGTGTTTTGTTAATGGAGAGCCAGCTCATTTTGCCGGGTGTACTTGGAAATGGGGAGAGACGAGTAGATCAGCAGCTAGAAAGAAGGTCTCAGGAGCATACTGTAGGTCTGCAGCCAGATGAGTACTGAGCAGTTCTTTCGGCCAATAACTCCACTCCCTTTCCATATTATTCAGATTTCTAGCTTGTGAAAAGTCTTCTCCTGCCAGCGGTGTCAGGCTCTCCGGAGCATGCTGAACTTTAGATACCCCCATGCATTTTTTTATTCTGCATCTTCGTCTTAGATTTCTTCATGCAAATGAAATTTCCATCATCTCTCAGGTGCAGAAAATCAAAAGGCTGTCATTACAGCAGTGTTTCTCCATCCTCAGGCTGGTATCCTCAGAGATGCTGCTTAGCTTGGAAGCCAGAGACTATTTATAACACAATGTGACGATAAATTTTTTTTTTCTTCCTGTGAATGATTTCCACACTTTTGTCTCATTATTCTGCCGGTAAACATTTAGAAGAGGAAGACGAAGGAATGCAAAGTTAGTCTTTTCCTGCTAAAATTTGCATCACAGTGGCTTAGTGAAATCAGAAATAAAATGCCCCTGCAAAGTACAAAAAAGAATATAATCGTGAATCTTTTGTTGCATTTCAAAGAGCAACAGTGGTTTTCTGGGTTGAGCCTGAATCACTGGTGTGAGACAAGTTTTTGCAGTATTTTAGGCATAATGTAACAGAGAAAACACTATTTTCAGCACATTATGTCACTGTGTCATTTCTTTTCCTCCTACTTAAGCACTGAGTGCAACTTCAGGTATTTATTTAAATTTCCACTGGAATACAGGTCGACAGAAAGGCAACCATGTCGGCTAAATTTGAAAATACCTGTTTGGTTTGTTTGATGTCTACATGGTAACTACTTGGCTTTAGAATTTAGTTAAACATAAAGACAGGAAGCAGGTAGACGCAACACATGTATTTATGGCTATCAATTATTTAAGAAAATATTCATACCTAACAGCTTGAAACTTCAGTTCTTATAGATAAATGGTTTAATAATATCATAACTGGTGCTTTTTTTTTAGATAGAAATTAGTAGTTTTGTTCCCTTTGGATAGACAAGCTAGCATTTTTCACTCTATAGCAATAAACTGTATATTAGAGATTATATAAGATTTATAAAATTTCTGCAATCATTGTAGCATCACCCTTTGGTTTTTGTTTAGTTTTTTGTGAAGCCTTTGCCTTAGTCTTATATGGCCATACCTTTTTTTGGGGTGGCCAGAAAGTGTTTGGAGTTTTAAGTTATTAGTTAATGCTAGCATGCTTGGTTAGCAATATGTATCCATAGAATTTCAGAAGGTGAATTTCAGAAAAATAAATATATAACTTTGTATCAGGATGTAAATATGATTGTTTCTATAGTAAATGCTGTTATTTTAACATTAATCTGTGCAACCGGACTCACTTTTGTAACAATCCCTAAAGGTCCATTTAAGGTACTTTCACACTGGCTTAAATTTTCAGCCCTGGGTTTTGCTGTTTTTTGGTCTTGATGCAGAGCTAAGCAAATTGTCTGCAGCATACAGCCATCTAATTCAAAAATAGGAGTATTCACAAGAAGTCAGTATATTCTTTTACTTCATGTGTATGAGATGTTTCCGCTACTTAACTGTTAAGAGGCTGAATAATAACTACATGCGAGCCTAGTTATACATTTAATACATATTATGCTTACATATTATACTTAATACATATTATGCTATTAGGGGCAGCTTCTCTAGAGCCTGTTTTTCCAAACTTTGTCTTCCATCTCTACCTGTCTGATGATCCTCCCTACAGCACTGATGTTTTTTTTTCCTTTGTCTGCCCTCTCATCTTATCTCCCCAGAGGCAGGCCAAGTATTCAGAGAATAAGCTGAAATGCACGAAAGCTCGGAATGACTATTTGTTGAACCTTGCAGCAACAAATGCTGTGGTTGCAAAATATTACATCCACGACGTCTCCGATATGATTGATGTAAGTATGCACTGAGCACATGTGTTTGTTTACATCTCTCAACTGGGATTTCTGATGTGGATTTAACACTGTAGCACTGTCACTTTTCTCTCCATCTGTTCCCGTGTCTCATTCGCTCTTAGCTTGTTAGCTGCTTGTTTTCAAGCTGCTCTGTTGGCCTCAGTAAAGTGTATTTAGCACCTTTTGGGGAGGGGGGGGGGGGGGTTTTAAAAAATAA
>VVHJ01065490.1:101288-124751 GCA_015107715.1 Tylochromis polylepis
TCCTTCACAGGGGAAAGAGCTGAGTGTGGAACAACAAGGTAAGATCGCACTTGAAGTGAGCTGCTTCTAATCCCTGACTTTCTGCCATAAAACACCTGCTTATTCCATTCATTTCAGAATTCATGATATTTAATTCATCTTTAGAAAAGAAAAGAAAAAAAGAGGTTAATGGAACTATAAAAACATATTTTTAAAGAATTCTTACTGGAAAAATAAATGACATGTTTGTGTGTATCATGTAGTCATGAAAGTATTTAACATATGCAAAAAAAGGTACAAGTTGCTGTTTTTAACATATTGTTTATTGTTATAAATATTAAAATAATATTTATTTGCATCTCGCTGAACTTACCAAAAAGGTGGTGTTTCCATCTTTCTGTGGGTATATTGTGGCCATGCATGATTTTGTAATTTATGGGAATGGATATAACAGATTTTGCATTTTGATGATTTTTTTAATGACAGATGACAAATTAAAGGAAAATCCAATCTCTAAACAGCTACTCAATAACTTGAAAATCTGACTCTATGGAACTCTGACAGAGGGAATACCACTCTTCCAAAAGATATTTCCTCATTTTGTGCTTTGAAGATGATGCATTAGGGTTGAGGTTTGCATACAGTGAAGCTTGCTTTTGCACTTTTACACTCATCACACTTCAGTGACCCCTCATGTCCTATGAATGGGTCACTTTCATATCAGAAGAGACCAGTCGCATCAGGACAAAAACAGCTTTGTACTGATTTGCAGTGATCCTTCCCTTTAGTTTGTCAACCTTCTGTATGTTCTGAATAGAATGACATCAAAAAACAATTTGTCATTTTCATCAGTATTCACATAATATTAAAGGAGATGCAAAAGGCATTCAGTTGGTTGTATAATCACGTCACATTTGTTTTTTTTAAATACATATTTTTAGTAACTATAAGCAATCAAAATTTAATTACTTCTCTCTTACTTGCACTTAAGCCATTTTTTAAAATGTATGCTCCAGTCTTGTTCTTCCAGATCCATCATTAGCAATTAAACGGAAATTGCACTCTAACCCTTTTTTTGCTCTTTAAAGAAACTGTTCTCTTTAAATTTTACCGCTTGGTTTGTATTACCTCAATCAAACAGATGATAAAGGTCTGTTTTAGAGTCTGATTTGTAATACCTGCTTTTGAACCACATTTGGTTCTATAGTTTCACAAAATGTGGTGTTTTGTTTTGTTTGTTTTTCTCCTTTGTCCATCATTTCCAGGCCCCCCACCCTTCCCCCTAAACCACAGAAAATGCGGAAGCCTAGGCCACGCTCCGTGTATAACCATAAGCTGTTTAACGGCAATATGGAGACATTCATCAAGGTACTCTCTGGTGGTGGTGTATGACCGAGCAGTCCCTGTGGAGCAGGAGGGGAAGGCGGCTAGAGCCTTCGCTCTCATTCTCTTCCTCTTTAGCCTTCTGTTCCTCCCTCTTCCAGCTGCCCTTGATCATGATATAACGCCTCTGTTTAACCTCTAATCCGTTTCCTTCCTTCCACGGTTCTGCCGGTGCAGACAGACAGAGCGGCAGTCAGCTGTCTCTTTATTTCCTTCCAGAACAATTTACCATCTCTGGCTTTTCTCTTTTTTTTTGACTGAGGCAGGAGTCAGCAGTATGTCTGCTTTGTCCCTCACCGCACCCAATCCTTACTGCATTTCTGTAGCCGTCCTATGACCAGTCCCTGTAATTTGCTTTTAACTTTCAGAGGACTCAGTTGAGCTTTTCTAACCTTTTTTTTTGTTGCCCCTTCTTCCTCTTCTTCTTCTGTGCTTTGCTGCTTTCTGTCCCAGAGGAAGAAGGAATGCCCGCGCCCGCATTCAGGTACTGCTATAGTCAGGGAACATGACAAACTAAACCTCCTGAACTAATAGTAGCCTTTTATTTGCTGCTGCTTCTGCTCTACCCGCATGCTATAAATCTTCACAACTGTTTGTGCAGTTTTTTGGGATTAGACTGCTTCTGTCTTGTCACGTTTTGCTTTTTGTTATTATACTATGTTATATACCTGTATATTGCAAGGTTAATATTGTATGCTTGATTCTTATATATATCCCTTATTATATCCCTACAAAAGCAAAAATTCATAATGTATTATATATGTGCGTTGTCTTATATGTGTACTTATTTCTTTTCTTTTCAGGACTCAGGTCAACCAATTCCACTTGTTGTTGAAAGCTGCATCAGATACATCAATCTATACGGTAAGTCTTCCATCAAGCTCTTCTGCGTGATGGGGCAAAAATAATGAGAGTGAACTGTGAAGTCCTTTGAAAACTTCTTTAGACTCATAAGAAGTGACATCACAAATAGCCGCTGGCACAGGCTTGCTCTGCTCTCCACCTCAGCCACCTCAGCGCTCAGCTGCTTACTAGTGATTTGACAGGCTCATAACAATAGGTCACACACTGAGAGCTTTGAAAGTCCCATTGGTCTTTGTTTAGTAAGTTCAGCCCCCCCCACTCTTTATAACTCCTCCCTGTCTACCTTTCACATCTGTCTTCAGCTCGTTGGTTTAGCCTGCAGGCCTTTCCCCTGGATCTGGACCTAATGAAACTACAGAAAACTGATTAGAACCCTCTAACTGGAACCATATGGTGCACACTCACTGAGGGGCCCTCTGCTGGAAAAAAATACACATCTCCCTTTATGACTACATTAAATTTCCTGCTCTGTGTTATGTGTTTCCAGTGGGCTTTCAAAAAAGCTGGCAGTGGTTTTGGAGATAATGGCAGCTAGCATAACTGTAATTCGGTAAATTCTGGGTTGTATTTCTTTCAGGTTTGCAGCAGCAAGGCATATTCCGTGTGCCAGGATCGCAGGTGGAGGTCAATGATATTAAAAACTCATTTGAGAGAGGTTAGTCAATATTTCAACATGATCTGTGGGATAAACTAACTTGATATTTTTTTCAGTTCAATAAATGCTGCCACTGAAAGCACTCATGTGTTTCTTAATTAGGCGAGGATCCCTTGATTGATGATCAGAATGAGCATGATATTAACTCAGTGGCAGGCGTCCTGAAGCTGTACTTCAGGGGACTCGAGAACCCGCTCTTCCCAAAGGAGCGTTTCCTGGACTTCATCTCTACTATCAGTGAGTTAACAGACCCTGTTTCAAGGGTTTTTCACTGACCTTCACAGAAGAGAGAAAACACACAGTTATAGGTAGAAGTGTAGCTTTACTGAACTAGAGAAAGTCATGCCATGCTGCACGTGGAAGCAATCTTACAGTAACACCAGTGCTTTCTGCTGTGGGGTGCAGGCCACATAACTGTGCCATGTGCAAGCTCACCACAGGATAGTTTCTCCACTGTTTCAAATAATGTGATCACTCACTTTGGCTTTGGGGTCTGGTGAAAGGCATGAGGGGGCATATTAAATTGTCAAATAGCCATTTTCAGAATCTCCATCACCTTTTGCTTTGGCACTGTAGCCGCAGTTTGTTTTCTCTCTTTTTTTCAGTGCAGCATCTTTACACGTCTCTATTTCTGTGTTTTAGAGCTGGAGTCTGAAGCTGAGAGAGCACATCACATCCAGCAGATTATTGTCACTCTTCCTCGGACCATCATAATTGTCATGAGATATCTGTTTGCTTTCCTTAACCAGTGAGTCACACAACATTTCAAAAGCCAGAGCTACTGGTCCCCGAAAACAGTGTATAAAGATGAGTTTGGCGGTTGTTTAATCACCAGGATATGATACTGAATCTTACACCTTTACTAATATGCAAATTACAGAATAGGCATACAATATGGGATATGTGTATACAGTATGTATACAAAAGTACACACAACACAAAAGTGTATTTAAAATAAGAAAATGCTATTTATTACTATATCAGTGTTTTAGAAGTTATTTATAGGTTTCCATATTGGAATAAAAAAACCTATCTTCTGATAATAGATGTTATCTGTGCTCCTTTTACTGGATTTAGCTGATTTAATTGCCATATTTGTTGGAGCCACATGAACTGCAATGATGCTGCTCAACCTCAGCTTAAGTACAATCTTCAAGTAGACATTTATTATGGCTTCCTCTTGCAGCACTCAATGAGTTCGTTATTAAGAGTGGGCTGTGCGGTATAATTTGATTTCTTGGAGAGGTTGACTGATCAAAATGCTTTTTTTTTTTTTTTTAAAGCAAACTGCAGTGATGACTATACATAAGAACTGAATTCAATGTGAAGCCAGTGACTCCCTAAGAGACGTATCTGATACTGCAGATTCTGTCAAAACAGACAAAATAGAAAGAGAAATTGAATCATTTCTAAATGGACTGATGAATCGTAATAATTAATTTAGCACATATTTATGTTATTTGGTTATCAATGAGGTTTTAGCTAAATAGATGTACAGTTTGCATAGTTAACAAAAAATGTGACAGTTCTGTCCTGTGCCGTCCGTCAGTCTTTCACAGTACAGCGATGAGAACATGATGGATCCGTACAATTTAGCTATCTGCTTTGGTCCAACTCTGATGCCCATCCCAGATGGCCAGGATCCTGTAGCATGTCAAGCTCATGTTAACGAAGTCATCAAAACTATAATTACCCACAATGAAGTCATCTTTCCAAGTCTACGAGAGCTGGATGGCCCAGTCTATGAGAAGTGCATGACCGGGGGGGAAGAGTATTGGTAAGTATTGTGGTACAGTGTAATAATTATGTGGTACTATAGTGTGTGCAGCTCTGTTTTGCATTGATTTTAAGACTAAATTGTGACAGTATACTAACAAATTCCCTGCCCAAACGTGATTTTTTCATATTGTTTTATTTTTTATCTACATATTAATGTCTTTCTGGTCTCTTTTCGTTTCTCTAGTGACAGTCCACACAGTGAACCAGGAACCATTGATGAGGCTGATAATGGGACAGAACCACACACCAGTGATGAGGGTTAGTCACTTCCTTTCTTTATTAAAGGCCTTTTGTTAGTAACAAGTTATATTTTTATAGTTAAGCAACCAGTGAGGCTCTGTCGATAGGAATGAAAAATTTCAGTAATTAGTATGTGAATTTCCCTAAAATTTGTTACATACATTCCTGGGCCCATCCAGGAATGGATGAGTTTTACATCTAGCACCACCACTGAGAGAATAATGCTCTCACATCTACTGAATAAATTGCATAAAATTAGCTACAGATATTTATATTCCCCTCAAGGAAATGGTCAGTGGGAGAAAAATTGTAGTAATTTTGAGGAATCCCTGATTTAATACCCATCAGCCTATTTAGCTATACCTTTTGTTTAATGCTATGTGCGAACACACCAAACAAAGGTGTTGAACACGAAACACTGTACCTCATGCTGAACTTCTGCATTATTGTAATCAAATTAAAATTGTGATCTAAGCAATTTACTGTACCAAGCAAAAATCTTGAACCATCCCTCTTTTTTTTTCATATTTTGCTTCCAAGGAGCCAGACTTTCTTGCAGTTTTTAGATTGGGCTCAAGCAATAGTTCTCCAGCTTTTTGAAGGTCTTTCAAAGTTTTTGTTTGGACATTGTCTGTTTTTTCACTACATAACAGAGAACTTAGCAACTTTAAATTCATTAGTAAACACTGTTAAAATACTGTTGTTGTACAAAAAAATCGATTCCCAAAGAGCTATTAACTTGAAAGCTTGACAAATCTTGGTGTGGTGTGCAGGGTATCCTGAAAACTTTTTAAGGGGACTGGACAAGTGGAGAGCAAAGTAAGAAGTAGCAGACTTAAAAAAAGATCTACACTAGATGAAGTATAACATGTCTTTAAGAAACAGAACATGTGACACACAATCTGAGAGATGAATATGAGCCTTAAGGTGACCCACTGTTCACTGAAGCCTCATCAGAAATTATGTCAGTGGAAGGGAGGCTAACAAGAAGCCATTCTTTCTTTCTTAAGAATGGGAGAAAAATCTGAGTTATGCCACATTACACAAGAACTGGACTGAAAATCAGTGGCAACAGGTCTTATGGAGTGATGAATTAAAAAAAATCATTAAAAAAATAAAATAGAATGTCGTCAGTATAGAGAGATACAACAGTGAGTTTCTGTAGCTGTAAAACACAGTGGAGGCTCTGTCATGGTTTGGGGCTGCATTTCAACTGATGGTGTTGGGGAAAATTGATGGGATTATGAAAACAGAAAAGTACCATCAGATTTTGATCCACCATGCAATACCATCTGGAAAGAGTCTGATTGGCAACAGCTTCATTTTTCAGAATGGCAATGATCCCAAACACACTGCCAATGCAGTAAAAACCTATCTGGGTAGAAAAACACCAGTGGAACGCAATCAGTCATAGATTGGCCTCCCCAGAGCCCAGACCTTCGCATTATTGAAGCAGTGTGGGATCATCTTCACAGAACAGGACAAAAGGCAGTCAAAATCCAAAGAAGAGCTTTGAATGTCCGTCAAGAACCCTGGAGAACTATTCCTGACGATTACCTAAAGAAATTACAAGAGCGCTTGAATAAGAGAGTTCCGGCTGCGTTGAAAAGTAAAGGTGGTCAAATCAGATATTGACTTTCAAGCTCTGTTCTTGCTTTATACACCACATCTCCATGCATGTTTGCATGTTTCAATAAATTGCTGCACCTTTTTTCCATTTTTGTAGCAAAGCAAAGAAATAAGGGGCAGTGAAGACTTGCAAACCGCTGTAGGCGGTCAGGCTACCTCTACGCCTATGCAGCTTCAAAGAGGAGAGCTCTTATTTTCATTTAGCTCTAATGTTAGTAGCCTTATGAACTGTGCTCTTGTGTCTGTAGTTAAATTCAGAGCTTCAGCATAACATTACCATTCTCTCACTGTGTGGTATATTGTAGTTTTAGACTTGTTGTGGTTACCATTCGTTCTAATGCTCCAGAGACAACTATTTTAAAAAACAGATATACTGGTCGTTGTCTAAGCAATTCACATTTTAAAAATGTGTATAACAAGGATTTCATGTAAGACATATAAGAATATATATGTGGGATTTTAGAATTCTTTGTAGATCAGAAAGTCTTAAATATAGCCTGACCTTTTTTATTAAGTGCTTTTGACTGAGAGGTGAGCGAGGCTTGAGCTGCAGCGGCTTCTGATCATAACAGCTTAAGTGATGTTTGAAGCTGAAGGCAAGTTGAGTAAACAGTATTGGCATGCAGCACTGCCTCTTTGATCTGTGTTTGTGTGTGTCTGGCCACCCCACCCCCTGCTCTCATGCTTCTTCTTTGTTCAGCATTAGTCAGCAACTCTCCTGAGACTTTCTCCTTTGTGCAGTATTTCCTCAGTCCCAGTCTTAGCTTTGAATCCATAATCAGGGCAGGCACGAAAGCCAAAACACAGGTAATACAGAGAATCATATCTCCTCTCGGTGACAACAACTATCTGTGAGATTCATCTGTGTTGTTGGCTCTTTTGGTACCGCGTGTTGACCCTGTCTCTCTCTTATTTTTCTTACTTGGTAAGCTGGTTTCCTGATGCAGGTTATTCTCCTATTGGCCTTAGTATTGGGAGTGAAGTGCTGTTTTAGTTTAAAAAGTTTAATTAAAAAAATTTAAATATAGTTCTTACACGCACTGCAATGACAGTAGCCTTATAGTTGAAATAAAACATGAACAGAGCTGCTTTTCAACTTTGTCTTGTGTTCTCTTCTGTAATACCCAGACACACCTCTTATGGGTTTTCAAAATAAAACTACACTTGCAGGTTTTCTGGCTCATAGATGATTCCTGTTCAACACACACTGAACTCTGGCTGACCCCTACTGGCCTTTTGAAATCCACCTTTCAAATCAAATGAAACTCTCCAGTTCAATTACTATTGAAGTAGCCAAGAAATGTTAGAAAACATAATGTGTGCTTCATTTTGTATTTTTACAGCCCACATGCACAAGTTATAAAGTTGATATAAAGTTGAAACTTGCCCATTTGAGGGCTTTCCTACAGAAAAAGAGCTATGAGATACAGCTTACACAGCGCTGTCTGTCTTGTGGTATGACTAATCATGCTGTGGTCCATTCTGATCATTTTTTCTTATGTTTCTTTTCTTGTTTGTTTCTTTCAGAAGTGGAACAGATTGAGGCCATTGCCAAATTTGACTATGTGGGACGGAGTCCCAGGGAGCTGTCCTTCAAGAAGGGAGCCTCCCTGCTTCTGTATCACAGAGCATCTGAAGACTGGTGGGAGGGCCGTCACAATGGTGTGGATGGCCTCATCCCTCATCAGTACATTGTAGTACAAGACCTGTACGTGCCAACAGACTGAGCTTTAGTAGTTCTTTATCTTGTGTTAAGTACTGTAAGCCCTTTATATTTCTGTCATATGAAAAAACTATTAGGTATCATACATCATTTTCATAAGTGTACTTATAGTCTGCATGCATAGCTTATTCTTAGTACACCTGAATCTGCTCTTTCAGAGATGATGCGTTCTCAGATAACCTCAGCCAGAAAGCAGATAGTGAAGCCAGCAGTGGACCATTGCTGGAAGATAAGGGTTCATCCAAAAATGATGTCCCATCACCATGTGAGCAATCACCGGATTACAACTTTGGAGGAGTCATGGGGAGGTACAATAAAAAATAAACACCTTTCACTTTTCAAGTGTTTGTAATGTTGAGACATTTTCATGATAGTTGATATAATCTGATCCATGTCTGCAGGGTCAGGTTGCGATCTGATGGAGCAGCAATCCCACGTCGCCGGACAGATACCCAGAGCCCAACAAGAGTGCCTGACACGCCACCACGGGCTGCAGCCTGTCCTAGCAGCCCTCATAAGGTGTCCATCAGCAAGGGCCGCATGGAGAGCCCAGAAAAAAGGCGCCTTGGCACCTTTGGCAGCGCAGGAAGCATAAACTATCCAGATAGGAAGGCCTATCCTGAGGGCCACCCACTGAGACCAGTGCCAGGGACCACTCGTCACAGCAGCCTGGGGGACCACAAATCACTAGACACTGAGGCTTTGGCAGAGGTAAGACTAAAATAAACAGTTTTAAATTTTAATTTACAGAGTATGTCTCTTGTCCCATACATTAATAGGGTACATGTGAAAACAGTTGACAGGGAAAGTTTATATGAACAGTGTGAGCCTGTCTGAGAGCAGGAGACGGGACCGTATACAGTAACTACCTGGTTAGAAAAAATGAAGCCAATGCCAAAGTGCATAAAACCTGTTTCTGTCTGACAGCCACCAGATGGCGATAGCTTAGATTGCAAAAAGATGTTTACCATTGTAGAAGTCTACAAGAAAAAGGCTGTCTGTCCTAACTTCTGTGAACACTTTCGTGTTGAATTTATGGGCTCAGTCACTCACTTTGGTTCATATTGGGAAAAAAAATAGGTCTGTTCGATAAATCTTCATCATACCATCTTTCAAAATGGAGGCTTATTTGTGGTATGAAACCACAAGCTCATTGGCTAAGGAGCTGTTAATCACAAGTTGTTAGCCAACTAGTATGTGGTTTCACAGTCAGACCTCCTAATCCTCATCATATCTAGTTTTTGCTAGCAAGATGGCGACGGCGGAAAAGCTTGATACTTCCTGATAAATATTGATACTTCACAATAGATGACATCACTGTAGCCAACGTCCATGTTTGATAATTTATGCAAGTACCATATATTTGACATGATAACTAAGCTTTTTGTAAACCATGTTAAACAAAGCTGTTTTAGGTAATGAAGTGGAGTCCTGGCTTTTATTCCCGGCTTCTCTGCCTTTTTCCTCTCTTCAGGACATAGAGAAGACTATGAATACAGCACTTCATGAGCTGCGGGAGCTGGAGCGCCAAAACACCGTTAAACAGGCTCCGGATGTGGTCTTGGACACACTGGAGCCAATGAAGAATCCAGTTAGCTCAGAGCCCGGGAGTCCACTGCACACCATTATGATCCGTGATCCAGATGCAGCCATGCGGCGCAGTAGCAGCTCCACATCTGAGATGATGACCACCTTCAAACCGGCTCTCTCTGCCCGGCTGGCTGGAGCACAGTTACGCCCCCCACCCATGAGACCGGTGCGCCCTCCTCCAACGCAGCACCGCTCAAGCAGCTCCAGCTCTTCGGGGGTCGGCAGTCCAGCTGTGACTCCCACTGAGAAGATGTTTCCGAGTAACAATACATCTGCAGGTTCCAATGTGAATATTTCCGGTGATGGCGGAGATAAGTCTGGTACCATGTAGCAAAGGTGGAAGCTTGTAGGCGAGAAGCCTGTGAAGCTTTCCAAGTGGGAGAAAAGGTTATGAAAACAGATGTTGATGTGTGCAAACCAGATGCGGATATGCTCCTGTCTGTTTTTTGCTTGACTTAATTCATATATAAAGGATGCCACTAAAGCTTTTAAAGTATGTTACCATGGTAATAAAGCAGTGGCAGAAGCAGTAGAGGTATGATAAAGCTCAGCTCTCTTTGAAACTTGATTTAACTAGACTAAATGTGTATAGGAATATGTGTATTTCAGTTATACCTCAGTTTTAACAAAATTCTGTGGCCATGTTCTTGTTTCAGAGATGCAATGAATGCAAGTAAAGCAATACTTGTGTGAAATTTGGTTTTCTACCCATCACATATAATCTAGCCGATCTTTCAGTCCCTCCTGTTATGTGACAATACCTCACATCGGCAGGTGTAGCTGTTCAGGCTTAAAAATGTCAGTTTGTCCATTTTGGGCAAAGGCCTTATGGCTGTAAATACAAACTTACTTGAAATCACCATCCTTTCTGTTTGTATTATAATACATTGGATCTTCAGCAACATAACAATGAAATTTATTCCTGCATGCACAGATTGGGGAAAATAATGGAAACTTGCATCACTGAAAGGAGACTTGTAATGAAATGATCTGTGAACGAGCTTGCTAATTCTAAGAAATCAATATGACTTTAAACTCTGATCCACAAGAATGAAAAACTAAAATCAGGATTCAGATGCCCACATATTAAAAAAAAAAAATGCCTTGCCAGCATACATTGACTTTTTGTGTGGGTATCACTGCAAAAGATGGAGCATCTTGGCATGAAGATGATCTGTGAAGTCTTAGATATTACTAATCAGTACTACAGTAAAATAAGTCAGTCTCTACCATCATGCATGGTTGAACAGTGGACAGACATAACACGGCTGTTTCCATGTTTTGTTTTGTTTTTCTAGTTGCTGTGTATGGAATGCAGAAGAATAAAGCACCAACTAATGTAGGAATCCTGTGGTAAACTTGTACATATTATATAGCTAGTAATTTGTAAGTGTTATTTGTGTACAGGTTAATACGAAATGTCGCAAAAGGTTGATGTGAATGGCACTTGTAAGGATTCTGAACCACCTTTTTATCATTTCCAGTAAAGTTCAAACATTTTGACTGAAAAAAAGAAAGAAAAAAAAAGAGTTCAGATCATCATTCACCATAGTACTGTTCAAATGGTACTCATTTGAACTATAAACCACTAGTTGCTGCTGGAAACAACACAAAGTATGTTTTTGACACATCTTTCAGTCTCTTCACAGTTCACAAAAGTTTTTCAGGTTCAAGTCATATTTGGGTGATATTTAGTATTATGAAAGAAACAGTGAAGCTTCTGTTTCCTCTTTCACACTGAAAATGCTGTGCTCACCCAGAAAGGCTGGAGAACTAGATGTGTTAATATACAGTTATCAGAGCGGCCTCCTTCTTTCTGCCTTTTACATGATAGATTGTCTATAGTTACCGATACACTCAGATTGTAGACTTGTACTCTTGGTTGGAGGAAATCTAAATAAGAACATTTAAGTGTTTATATCTACTGTACCTCTTGTCATCCTGACAGCTGTAATCTAGAGACCCTGTAATCCGCATCCCAAAGAGCTTGCTCTGTTCTGCATGTCTTGCGCTGTAATGTGGGACTCGATGGTATGTGGTGCCTTGGCTTGGTGAAACGCACAACTTAATTAAAAATCGGACTAAGTAACTGGCCTTAGTATTTACATGGGTTGAGAGTGATGAATTAAGCTATTCATAACTGTTGCTAGATCAGAAGTGAACAAGAACTAGCAACGCCTGATTGAACAAAAGCAAAATAATAAAAATGCATCGAACCTAACAAAAATTATTCGCATGTAAATCACAGTTTCCCTGTCAAATGCATACACCTGATGTAAAATGAAAATACTCGCTTGTTGTTGGTGTATTGTTTGCTTTTCAACTATCAAATTATTTACCTATATACAAAAGTACAGGGTGGAAGGTTTAGTAAGACCAGAGGGCTAGTACAGCCAAATTAAAGTCAATATAGCATTTAAATTTACATAGTGCTGTCACACCCTCTGCTGGTTCCTGCTGGTGTTGCGTACGCCAGCAGAGGCTATTGCTCTCCATGGGCATTATGATCCAGAGCTCATCGCAATGGTTAAATGAATCCTTCTAGTTTTTAACATCTTATTGCCCTGGTTATGAGTTTTGCACCAGTTGATCTACAGTATATGAAGTTAATGTTACAAAATGCTTATGTTATTAAAATATGAAGAAAGCACACAATTCAATTTAAAAGTGGGGGAATAAATCACATTTAGCTAGATTTTTTTTTTATTATTTTTTTTTATAGACTATAAGTGGAGCAGAAAATTTGAGTGCCTTTTGTGCACAACATCAATTTTATTGGACTTTTACTTTTTTACTTTTTTTAACTGTGATATGTGGTTAGTTGTCATGTTTATTATAAACTGATGTTGCCTTTTTTAAATCTTTATTTTCTCTTGCTACTCAGTAGTCAGGCCAACATAAGTGTTATATTGTGTATAAAATCATTGAGTACTGCTCGTCTGTGCTTGGGTGAGACCTGAAGATCAGGAGCTGTAAGAACTACTGTATACGTAATCTACTGGCAGAGCTCAGTAGACTCATCTCAGAATATTTCCTTTACTTTTTTTGGTTTTCCTGTGAACTGCCTGTGCTGTGGTTGAGCCTTTAATTCTTGCCATTTTGCTCCTTTCCTTTCGAAGAAACATCGTTGCAGTGTTCTTGCCGCCAGATGGACTCATATGGACCCTCTACATGTAGAGGTTATAAGGCACTTGGTGCATTCTCATCAGTCCCTACATGTGATGTTACACTGACATTTTCTTTTCTGGAATGTGTGCTTAAATGGGTTACACTGTTTGTCTGGTGACAAGAGAAGACAGCAAGCTATTAATCAAGAAGAAAATCCCAGTTTGAGAACAGAATGAGGCCCCATCGGAGGACTGGAGTGTGAGTTGCTGTCACGCTGTTTACTTTCTCTTTAATTGTTTGTCTGGTGATGCTGTTTGTTGGTGAGTGTCTGGTGGGTTGAAACCTGTGATGTAACGTACATCATGCCACTGACTGGATGTTGAAAACTCCTGCGTCCAAATAAAAACCATTATTGCTCTGTCATCTGGACTTTCTGAGTCACTGATTTTGATGCTTGAAAAGAAAAAACAAAACAAAGAAAGTAATCAGAGAGACATTCTTCTCTGTCTTCAAATAGCCATACATCCTTACTGGGAAAACTTGTCAAGGCTAAACATTACTGTAAGTGTAATATTGAGGTACATACACCTTTTTTAAAAATTACTTTAGTATTTGGAGCAAAATATTCTACTATAACTATATATAGCTATAGAAATGACTAAAATTACCTTTTAGATTAAGATTTTACAAACCAAATATCTGATCATTTGTCTCAGAAAATGTCCAGTGTTACAGATTAAACTCTTCAGCAATTTAAATAATAAAAAAACATACTTAAAATGACCTCCAGCTTGAGTGTACGAGTTTCTATTCAATTCTGAGTCACTATACAATTTTATAGTATGCATACACCCTGTTGTTTGGTACACCTGTTTAAGTGTACAGCACAAATGTCTAATCAGCCAGTCACATGGCAGCAACTCAGTACATTTAAACATATAGAGATAGTCCAGATGACCTGCTGAAATTCAAACTGAGCATCAGAATGGAGAAGAAAGCAGATTTGAACACGGTGTGGTTGTTGGTACTAGATGAGCTGGTCTGAGTAAGCAGGAAACTGATGATCTGCTGGCATTTTCTAGGATTTACAGAGAATGTGCCGAAAAGGAGAAAATATCCAGTAAGCATCACTTCCCCTGATGAAAAATGCCTTGTTGATGTCAGATGACATCAACTCTGTAATGCTATCATGTCAATATGAACCAAAATCTCTGAGAAAAGTTTCCAGGACCTCGTTGAATCTGTGCCACCAAGAATAAAAGCAGATCTGAAGGAGAACAGGGGTCCAACCATGTCATAACAGGATATAACTAATGATGTGGCCACTGAGTATATAATATATAGCATGGAACTGTAATACAGTATGTTAAAGTATAATCATTGTGGTTAGAGACACTGCTTAGGTACTTTTATCAAGTACAATTTTGGTTGGCGCATGTGCATAGTGGAGGTTTTTAAAAAAAATATTATTATTTTTAATTCTGCAGATGCATGACAAATTAAAGTAAACAAAAAGTATTTTAGTAACATGTTAGGCCAGCTTGTTTCTGAAACTCTGCTGGAGGTAGGAACACCATTCTCCCAAAACATATTCCAACATTTGGTGTTTTGATGAGTGTATTAGAGAACTCTTAGAAACATGTTGGTCCAAAAGCTCTCGTGAGTGCTCTTTCGGATTGAGACCTGGTGACTGTGAAAGTCATTGCATGCAAGTCATTGCATATAATTTTTATGATTTAGGGTTTAGGGCATTGTGATCGTGGATGAGACCACACCCATCAGGATTGAAATGCGTCATTAAATAATCAAAGTGATTATTCAAATCATCACTTTATTCGGCAGTGACCGTTCTTTCTAAAGAAACAAGTGAACCTCAGCCATGCCAGAAACATGGTCCCTAGAACACAACCCCCTGTCACCCATTTATATATAAAAGCTCCCTAAACTCTGATCACTTCTGTTCTCCATGAATGAGGGATAGATGACAAATATTGTAGATGGATGATCTTTACTGCATTTACAATCTTTATTCTTGACATACAGCAGACAAAACCAGGATAAGAAACGCAAAACTGTTTTCACAATTCAACAGCAATGCAGTAAGTTAAAAAAAAAATGCTGCCATTAACCAGATTTTGTAGTTCATTCAATGGCCACACGATGGAGACTCTGCAGCACAGAAAGTGTCATAAGCTTTACATGTTAAGTTTGCAGCCAGCAATTCGTCGATTACTCTTTAACTAAGTGAAAGGAACACAATTTTGCATGAATTATATGATTGCATCTCCCGTTGAAATTGGCTTTCTAGTCCATTGGTCAGAGAGTGTTTCACGGGCAGCTTCCACTGACAGAGCATAAACAAAATTTAATTTGTTCCACCTGAGAAAACCCTGTTAAACAAGAACATGTCAAACAAGCAGCTGTGTTCACATTTTTCATTAGAATTACTTCTTACTAACAAATCAACGATTTCTCGAGGGATACATTTAAATTGTGGTTATGCAGATGAGGGATAAGATCAGCTGGAGATCTTCCTGCGTTAAAGATGTAATGCCACGTCAAATATTCATAGACAACAAAAGCTATTTTCACACTGAATTCAGTAACAGAATAAACAAATATTGACGTGTGTATAATAAAAATGGTATTAATTCAGTTGAACTCAATCTTGAACGCCTTTATTTGATGATGTAGTGAGCACCACAGCACACATCCCAGCTAGGCCCAGTAACAACGAGGATTGTAAAAATTAAAAATGTGCATTTGTTTGCTATAATAGATGAAAAAGTGACTGTTGCGCAACAAAAAATAAATTATGCCAATGATCTCATAAATTATTCACGTTACTTAGAAATAAAAGAATAAGAAAAATTAATTGGCAACAAAATCTACACTTGCTTCCTCTGTTATAGGAATGCTTTTATCTCTAGAATGAGTTAGGTACCAACAAGAACAGATGCTGCAGCACGTTTGAAAAATAAGTTGCATAAGCCTCTCCCGTGGCACAGCTTGGCTTGTCTTCCATTATAATTAATGCACAAATTACAGAAAATGCTCCAGCAACAAATAATCTCATTGTGAAAGTCACAGCAGAACAAAATTATCATAACTTCTTTCACCTTCACTGTCTTCAGCTTAGCTAGATCATAATGATTAATGGTGAAGTAGTCACACTCTTTGGTTAAAAGCATTTGAGGGCCAAAAAGAGTCATAGATCATTCATGGTAATAATAAAGTCATTTTTAATTTAATTCAATCTTTCCATGTGGATTCTTTTATAGCTGCAAAATAAGCACCTTTCCTCATGCTCAGAGAGACAACGTATGATGTCAGAAAATTAATTTACATTAACTAAAGCAGGGACATTTAAAATTTGAATGCACCATCTGTTTTTTTGTTGTTGTTGTTTTGTTTTGTTTTTTTTAAATTTCAGCCTACAGCCATGTGAAGGAAGGAAGCTTTCACAGGACTTCAAGCAGTCCTGTGAAATATTAAGTACATCTTTATTGCTTTCAAAGATATTAAGAGGGTAAATAGCAGTCAGGTGATGCTAATCAAATTTGTGAGTGCCTCAGTAAAAGCAGAGGTTTTGGCAGTTTGCAGGTTTGGCGCATTCAGGTGTGTATTAACGCAATGTCACAATCTTCCCAGGAGTGGGAATCCCAGAAAATTCAGCCAAAGGTCAGACCATGCAATGCTTAGAGAAACTGTCTCAGACTGCAGACCTCCTTTAGCATGTTCATGGCAATACAATTAGAAAAAGACTGAACAAGCACAACCTGTTTGGAAGGGTTGTCAGGAGGAAGCCTCTTCTATCTAGAAAAGAACATGGTATCAAAACTTAGCGTTGCAAAGTTGCACCTGAAGAAAAAAACAAAAGACTTCAGGAACAACTTCCTTTGGACATACCAGACCAAAGTGAAGATCTTTAGCCATAATTTACAACACTATGCTTGGCGAAAACCAAACATAGCTTATCAACTGTGACACACGGTGGTAGAGGGATGATAGTTTGGGCTTGTTTTGCAGCCATAGGACCTGGGCAGCTTGCAGTCATTCAGTCTACTGTGTAAACCTCTGTATCTGGCCATCTGGCCAACTGCTAAGGCTTGTCCCACTTTGGGTTGTGTAACAGGACAATGATCCAAAGCAGAGCAGCAAATTTAAAATGACCAATCTGCAATGAACCAAAGTCCAGACCTCACCATGATTGAAATCCTGTGCCAGGACCTTAAGAGACCTGTGCATAAACAAATCTCTACTGTCCTCAATGAAGTGAAGCACTGCTGTAAAAAAGAGTGGGTTAAAATTCCTTCGATGATGAGATACTCACAAAGTTATATGGAAAATGATTACTTCAAAAATTGCTGCTAAAATTTGATATAGAAGGTATTGAATCACGATGTGTGTTGTTTTCACAGGACTGCATAGAGTCCTATGAAGTCTTTCTTTTTCCCGTAAATGTCATTACAGAATTACAATACACTACAGTAAACTAAAATCACATAGAGTGAGTAAATAGGAGTTCTTCTCCATAGTACTTTGGCATTGTACATGTATATCAAAGGGACTGAATCAGGGATTTTTTAGTTGAGAGAGAGCCTAGAACAGATCAAAATTTGATTTGGCAGGAAAGACACTTCTGTGGAAAGATGAGAACATCAGGCTTTTAAAAAAAAAAATTTCATAGCTTTTCAGTCTGTTGGATAAAAATCAGTGCGCAGAAGAGATGCCTCAAATACATAATAATTTACACTGCATGCCAATTGTTAATTTTACTTTAGTGATTCGTCATTATTAAAAAAACAAGGTTTGACCTCAATTAGAAATGGAAAGAATTTATGTGTTTCTTGCTTGCTTTATAGTCATAAACGAAAGGGAACAGACTCGCATGGCTATAGTAGATTGCATCCTCCAAATTCAGTGATATTTCTAGCTATGTCTGTATCTTTGAAGTGGAGGAGTGTAGCAGGGTAGTGCATAAACAGCATGCATAATAAATTTAGCTTAAAGACAAAGATCCACAGACATGTTGGGCCTGTAGATGTTATTGTTCATGTGCACCCTCCCACAAGTCAAGCCAAAGAAAACATGACATGCCTTGCATGAAACCAGGTCAATAAATATTACTCCTGATAATACATCCTGACAGCAAATAGGTAGACATGAAAGCTCTGGGATCTTATAGTTGTTTATTTCTGTATTTATTTTATTTTATTTTATTTTATTCCATTGTCATACCAAATATGGTTGTGAAGTTGTGATGAATCTTTAAAGTGAATTCTTTGAATGGTGAGATTTCATATAAAATAAACCAAACCAAATGTTTAATTGCAGATATTTGGGCTCAGATCTTATTTGTTGTTAATACATTATAATATTTATCATCCATTCCTTAATTGAGCTAAAGCAAACCTTCCCGGAAAATAGACCATTGATATAAGGGTATTAAATGTACTTTGAACTGACAATGCCACGAGTAATTGGAGCCTACTTCACGAACTTATCCTCTCATTAAATAGTTGAATGTCCATGAAATTGTATATTCTTTGAATGTCAACTGATCTAATGAACTAATGCCACTTTATTTTTCCAGAATCTTAAATGTACATTGAAACAAACTAAAAGTTAATTTTTTTCACTTCACAACTCGATTTTTTTACTTTAGCAAAACCTGGTAGTTTGAGTCAGTATCAAGTACATTTGTTCTTAGGACTAATTGAAACACTCTAGTTTTGTTACATGCAATTTTATCAAGTTCTTTCAACTTATACTTTTTAGTCAGTGTAATAAAATACAGTTTCTACTGACACACAACTGAAAATTGGTTTCTGATGTCCTTATTCAAAATGTTACTTAACAAAGCTTCACAAAAATCTGTTTTATTCCTTAAAATTCACCACAAACAAAAGCTATGGTTTTACAAAAAACAAGCTGATTTCTTTAAGGTAAAACCAAGTTTTTGTCACAATCAACTTGCCAGAAATAAAGATACATTCTCCTTTGAAGGACCAAATTTATTATGGAGCGTTTTTAAAACAAAGGCTCCCTTTTATGTACAAAAAACCCCAATAAAAATTGCAAAATAAAGAACTGAAATCTTCAGTGCTATTTACACAACAGTTGCCAAAGAGAAAAAAAGAAAAGAAAAAAAAACACCAGACAAACATTTCTAACACTGTGAAAACATGGCTACTTAAATAAAATGAATATGACAGACTTAACATTTTGAACAATGAAAATAAAATGACAGATACTGTGGTTCTAATTTTTCTTAAATTTAAGTCTGTTCCTTCCCAATACAATCTAAGAGAAATTCTTTAGACTTTCCCTGGATTGTATCTCAATACAAATTAGCTATAAAAGAATAACAACAACAAAAATAAAGCAGTGTCCACATGTCTCTTTGGCTGATCCAGTGCGTGACACTGAGACTGCAGACTCAGTGTGTCATTTTCTTTTGGTTCAGTCTCCATGAACAGTTTGTTGCGTTTGAGCTCTCTAGGATAGCTCAATCTGACAGTATAGATCCACCCGGAACTTCGGTGTTATGCTCACTGCTGAAGAGAAATAATGGCGCCGAGCCATGTGAGTGACATCACATGCTCACGTGACACAATCACCTTTGACTTCAGAATCAGAACACGTTATTAATCCCTAAGGAAATTATGTGGTTACAGTTGCTCCGAGACAATAAGAGCAGTAACAGACTGAACTAACTTAAATAATACAATATATTAAGTATAAGTTACAAAATACAAGAAATAGCTCAATTATAAATATCCAGAATATTACAGAGATTAAATATATATGTTTGACATTTTACTCTAAACTGTAAAATATAAAACTTTGTTATTTGTTATTATCACTGTAGAGAATGTGCAAAAGCGTGTAACTATTGCACTGTGTACTGTGCATTAGATGGAGTAGTTGTACAGGGGGATAGCCACAGGCATGAATGATTTCCTGTGTCATTCAGTGGTGCATTTGGGTAATCTCAGTCCCTCACTGAACGTGCTCCTGTGAGTGGACAGCACTTCATGGATTGGTTGGGTTGTTCAGAAGTTTTCTTATCTTGGACAACATCCGCCTCCCCGACACCACCTTAAGGGAGTCCAGCTCCATCTCCACAACATTACTGGCCTTGCGGATTCATTTATTAAGTCTGTTGGCATCTGCGACAGCATGCAACAGCATGGAGGATGGCACTCGCCACAACAGACTTTTAGAAAATCCTGAGCATTTTCCGACAGATGGTAAAAGACCTTAGCTGCCTCAGAAAATAGAGACGACTCTAACGCTTCCTGTAGAGTGCAGCAGTGTTTTTAACCCAGTCCAGTTTATTATCTATGTGTACTCTGAGGTATTTATAGTCCTCCACAATGTCCACATTGACCCCTTGGATTTAAACAGGGGTCACAGGTTTCCTGGTCCTCCTAAAGTCCAAATCAATCCTTTGGTCTTTGTCACATTGAGTTTTAGATGATTCTGCTCGCACCACATGACAAAGGAGTCGACCACAGCCCGGTACTCCATCTCATCACCCTCACTGATGCATCCAACCACCGCAGAGTCATAAGAAAACATCTGAAGATGGCAGGTCTCTGTGCTGTGGCTGAACTCTGTGGTGTAGAGGGTGAAGAGGAAAGGGGAGAGGACGGTCCCTTGTGGTGCTCCTGTGTTGCTGATCACCTTGTCAGACACACAATGTTGAAGACACACATATTGTGGTCTTCCTGTCATGTAATCAACAATCCAGGACACAAGAGAAACATCCACCTGCATCGCTGTCAGCTTATCACCCAGAAGGGTCGGCCTGATGGCACTGGAAAAGTCGAAAAACATGACCCTCACAGTGCTCGCTGGCTGGTCACTGAAGTACACTTGAAGTAAATATTAACTTAAGGACAAAGTGTTTTGTTGATTTTTTCCATAGTAAGGGATTTTTAATTTTAGGCAAACAAACAGAAAATCCCAATTTTCCATTACAACCATATAAAATTTCAACTCAACTAAATGACACGGCTGTTTAACATCTGCCAGCTCAAAAAACTGTGTGTGTGTGTCTGCGCACACATTTGGTGTTGTCTTTCTGCATCTCTGAGTGTCGCTTCCTCCCTTCCCCTCCTTTGTCTGGCTTTCCCACCTGCCTGCACCTCATCATCTCATCACTAACTTCTCCAGCCACTCTTCACCCAATAATTCTGTCTGCTGTGCTGGTAGTTTGTTTCCTTATACTATCCTTCATGCTAACCAGTTCCTTCTGTGCGCTTGGATCACTTGTGTGTGCCTGCTAGCAACCCTGCTCATCTATTACCTGGTGCTTTCCTGCCAACCCACTCTCCCCTGGCAAACTCAGTGCCTCATCTCTCCAAGCCCTGTCTCCAGCCAACCCTGGACTCCATCCCAGCCACCTTTCTCTCAAACCCCTAACACCTGTTTCCAATAAAACCCTTAAAACTGCTTCCTGGTGTGTGTCCTGCTTGAAAATCCACTTGTTGCCAAAAAATATTATAAGGCTAAGGGGGTACTGTTGCTATTTTCTAAAAACCAAATTTTAAAATGATGTGAGGTGAAAAAAAAGAGAGATAAATAACCCCCTAAAAAGAGCTGTAGTTTATCTTAGAGTTTGTCTTGATATGCAACTATTTTAATTTAACGAGGTACTTTTAAGGTAAAACACAATGACTGGATTTAGTTTTATATGAAGATTCTTTTCTCTGGGCATAAGAAAATAAAACAGCACGTAGCAGTGATTCATGATGTGTTTGTTGGAGCTTGCTTAATGGTTAGCTGTTTAAAAAACAGAATATATTTTCAGTCTCTGGAGCGGCACAATCTCATCTTGTAAAATGTATTTCAGTGAAAGTATAGGGACAGGCCACCACAAAGCTACATACAATTGTGAATGTGGAACCCCAGCTAACATCCTTAACGAATTTAATATGTGTGACGCTTGAATCCACATTAAAATGCTACACTTCGCTGAAGAAAGGCTGAACATGATTTCCCCACAGATGTCCCCAGTTCAAAGGTTCTGCATAATGTCTAAGGAGCAGCAGCCTGTCGGACATTTTTCAATGTAAAAATCATAAACACAATGCTCAGTTTCTACTGGAGACTCTGAATGACAAATAATGGCTACAACTTATGCAAAATAAAAGCTAAATGTTTTTAAAATTGTGATTAATTTTATAAACGTGTGAATAAGATCATCTTTTTTAAATCTGGCTCCAGAAATGTGTTTGTGTGTGTTTTTTTAATTCTGATATTTCACTGTTTTGCATCGCACAGAATGATGTTTGTGCAAGTTTAGATGCTTCTCACTTTTGCAAATTTGAATATAGTCCATATATGAAGACAGCCAATGCATTTAACTTTTAACACGAGAATTATTCACATATTTAGGGTCCTTGACAGGGTCTTTTTTGGCTAAAACATAGATTAATATTGAGACCTTATGCAAAACAGCATTGGTCTTAAAGTTCTGTGAAAATATCTGTAGCTGACTTTTAAGATTTAACTAAATAGTTTTGGCTTGCTGCCTTTATTCAACCTCATTTTAAGAAGAGAGAACCTGCTTTCCATGCCAGCTGGCGCTCTGTGCAGTAATTTATAATAAAGCAGTGATAGCATGAATCACAACCCACAGTTAAAGAAAAATTGCTTTGTGAATAATCTTAATGGTGTTAAATACTGAGAGTTTTTTTTTAAATTTCTTTTTGTTGTCAGCAAACAGCAAATATTCCAAAAGTATAAAAAGTAAAAGTTCATCGGCTCATTTTGAAAAGACCTGCCCCCGACTATTTGTGATTCCATCCACAATATATCATAATAATGTTGTCTCCATGTGAGGAGAACGTTAGAAAAAATGCTCTGACCACAGGGCAGATAAAAGTAAAACATAATATATTTTTTTAAAAAAACTGGATTAGAGGTTCATAATATCAGAAAACAGTGCACCAAAGATAATCCATAAACACACATAATCAGTAATTCAGTTATCTGAAAAGAACATCTCAAAATTACAGACTGAAATAGAAACAGAGTAAAATAGCTGGTAATGGGTTTAATCTGTAACACAGTTCCTGAAAATCTGAAATGGAGACTCTCACAGGTACTCAGTACATCATGTCATCTTGCTAATATAGGGATATGTTTTCCGCTTGGCGGAGCATCCAGTGATTAAACAGCCTCAGTTTCCAAGCCCATAAGAATGTCTCTATAGAGTGCTGAAAATGGACTGGATGGCCATGAGGCTAAACTGCACTAATCAGACTTTTAGTCTATTCTACATGGTTCCATATCTGTATATGTTATTTGTCCTTTTCAGCTTTGACTTGAGCATTTATCACACAGCAGTTTAGATTTACATATTCTGAAATTGGTCAGTGTACCAAGGCCATGACAGTGACTTCTTCATTTGGTATAGATGTGCAGACTTAAAGCACGGTTCAGCCTTTCGAGATGTAATATTCAAAGAGACAAATACATTTTGGCATATCAAACACAC
>VVHJ01065491.1:6153-26274 GCA_015107715.1 Tylochromis polylepis
GTAGAGAGGGGTGTGTGTGTGTGTGTGTGTGTGTGTGTGTGTGTGTGTGTGTGTGTGTGTGTGTGTGTGTGTGTGTGTGTGTGTGTGAGAGAGTTCCTTCTCCCTGTAGAGATCATTAGCAGTGTAGTGCCTTTTGGTCAATACCACCTCTCAATGGACTGCGTACTATATCTCTCTCCCTGTCTGTATAAAAGAAAAGAAACTAATTTACAGGACTCACACATGTGTTAGACAACAAATGTACCAGAATACCCAGGAAATTGTGAGATTACCTGAAGGCCTTCGGGGGGTGAATTGAGGTGGGTTTACACCTTCTGGTGTGGTATTAGTACTTGCGGTGGTGTGAAAGTTCAAATAAGCAGCTGGCTGTAGTGTTAGAGGCATGCAATCTACAGACACACATGGGCTGTGAATGAAATGTGAAGGATACCAGCCCTTCAAGCGCTAATAATTCTATTTCATCTCAAAAACATGGAAAATATTTTCAAGCCGAACCTAGTTAATAACAGAAATCATTCTCTTGACTAAAGAAGAACTGCATCTTTTATTAAAAGATGAGTGCAGTTTTAATCTAGAGGTTTTTGACTTTGACCTGATATCCAACAATCTGTCAACGTAATATTCCAGTCCAATAATATATTATTATTGGATATAATAATTAAGCTACACCCATCCATAGTGCAATGTCCCGTGATTGGGTTTTTGGGTATAGTGCATTTTATACTAGTGTCAAATCTGTATTAATCCACAACTAAAAAGAATAGGCTGTTACTAAATACTGTTGGAGGAAATCTGGAGTGTCCAGCTATTTGAGTTGATTTTTGATAAAACTATAAACTATTAAGTATTTTTTTTATATAGTACTTCTCGGCAAGAAACATATAGACACATACATACTGTTACTGAATTTTTTAAATCAAATTAAACGGAAAATGGTGGTTCAATAGCTCGTGTAAAACTTTTTATTCAAGAATGAAATTACACCACAAAATCAGAACTTAAAAATCTTTTATATACATGCATTTAAAGTATATAAAAATGAATGAATTCATATAAAATGCATACATTTATATACAATTAATATATAATGATTCAATTCATAGCACTTTTAAAAATACATTTTACTACCAGGAAAAGTTTTAACTGATTTATATGAACAGCAACGCAGTCCAAATCTTCAAATATTCATAATAGTTCAAAGCTTTTGTAAGCGCACACACACACGCACAACCAAAATCTACTTTCATTCGTGTTTTCCTACACCGCCTGTCAAATCACTAGTAATTTGTTTTCCAGCTTCCAGTCTCTAATATATGTGACAAAGAGGAAGTTTTAAGGAATATGTGAAGTGAAGGCACAGCAAGCCACGGAGCAGAAGGACAGATACAGAGACAAGCAGGGCATGGTAATGACTATATCCATCACTGTGACACACACCAGCACTCTTCATGGATCAGAGGCCTTAAGTGCTGCGCTATGGTGGGTTTAACAATAATACACAAACCAATACCAACCAGGGAGCTGATTTATTATGGAGCTGATCTGCCCCCCGCTTGCAAGAACATAACCTTGAATGTGTTTACAGTATGTGTGTGCGTGTGTGTGTTTGAGCTTCTTTGAATAAAAGTAGTAATGAAATGTAATGGCATTTCCTCACACAGTGACGATTCAGACAAATGAGACTATGCTGGGGTGTAAGTGCTTTCATCTTCTCTTAACCATACAGTTTGCAAACACGATTCCGTGTGTAAAACAATCTATCTTGACACATTAAAAAAAAGTGCTTGGCAAATAGCTCAAAGTCATATTTAATGACTGCAAATGTTTTTATTTTTGTTTGTTTATGTTTGTTTGTTTTTTTTCAGTGTCTTACATGTGCCCACATCTCTTTTTGAAAAAAATGTAAAAGAAAAGGGAATTTCCAAGATGCAGCATTTTTGCATGCCATTTAAATGTTCCATAATAAAAGATCAAGCAAACCAGTGCCACCATATCAAAGGTTTTCTTTGTCATAACCCAGTCATATAATGTTTTCCCAGCTGCTCTGCCACAAAAAAAGCATCATTATCTGTGAGAAGTTAATTATTTCCATGGGAAAAATGTGCATTTGGGGTTTTGAAAAGAATTTACTGTAGTTATACTGGTCCAAAAGGAACTTAAGATCTCTTTGGACAGCAAACTGACTCATTAAAAATTTTAAAAATTAAAATAGCTCTGCATGTTTCTCATCTGTTGTATTATTGTAAAATATATTATTGAGAATTTCGCAGATTTGATTTCTTCTTTTTTTTTAGGTTAGCAATTCACTTTTATCATTCCAGCTTTTCACTGTAGAGTATAAAATTGCATTAAAGTATTTAGTTGTTTTCTTTTTTGTGCATTCTGGAGTTCAAATGAAATTTAAGCTGTGAACAATCATCTCACATAAAGTTTCAATCCAGACAGCTCATGGTATTTAAGTTTGCGGCTTGTATATTTTCATGGAGGAAATCACAATTCACTCTTTCACAACTACACTAATTGTGTTGTGTTTTACTTTTGATTCAAAATAAGAGAAAATATTTATAGCAAACTGCCAGAAATGCTAGTGCCCTAAACCATCAATAAGAAAAACAAGGATCTATCTCTTCAACAACTTATTTAAGTTCAGATTAGTTTATTTATTTGCAGCAATAAAAAGTAAAGAAATAAAATAAAAGCAACTTACCAATAAGTACAAATGAGGAAAAAAAGTAAAAATCCAACCAGCACAATTTACTATTTAGAAATAGCTTCATAAAAGAAATTTTACAAGCTCGAAGTCTAAATCCTACAGGTGTCAAGGTAGAGTGTTCACTGAGCAAAAAAATCGGCCTGCTCATTGATATTGTAGGTCCCAGCGGAAACACAATACAGTACCTGCACCCTTCTGTGAATTTATGTGGAAGGTTTGGCCCGGAAGAAATCATTGCATTATTTTTATATTTTTCATTTTACTTTCATTGACCCTCTACTAATCTGTTTTTCAGCAGGAGCTGTTCATCATTTTCTCTCTTTTCATTTCTGTTTTTCACTCACTCTCTGTCAAAGTGTGCCTCAATCTCCAGTTTTTCCTTACGTGACTGGAGCTCATATCAGGGAGAATAATTTATGGTGACCATGAATAAGAGATGCTGTGGAGTTTCCAATGATTCGGGTCTGATATGGAAACAGTCTGAAATATTTGGACAGAGGAGGATTGAGTGATCACTGTTCACCAGCCTGTTGTTAGCAAACACATGTCAGGGAAACCAGCTGTAAGGAAAACCCATGAGGCAGGAAGAGAGGAGAGGACAGGAAGCGCGTGAAAAGGACAGAAGAAAACTGCTATATTACAAATTAGAAAGAGCAAGGGGTGGCATCTGATGTTAACTTCTCTATTTAAAACATTCTTATTTTTTTCTCTTTGATCACATTCTACGTTAAGTCAAGTCAAGCTCAGGTGAGTGGCATACACATGTCCCTGTCAAAAGCTTGCAATTGAACAGCTAATAAAAGCATTAATGTCACAGTGTCACAGCCACATCTGCAATTAGAAGTCTGTACACCGAGGAGAGAGAAAGATTGTGGTCCTACATAGTTTAAAGAGACCAGTATCAATTATTTGTTAAGAACAGGGATCCACATTCCATGTCTAATTTAGAAACTTTGTACCAAATCAAAAATACACAAAAGACATTAGAAAATACTGTTGAAGTCAAAAATCTAGGTCAAAATGAGTACAAACAGCAGCAGTTATGATAAATGTCCAATCTGAGTATTTGAGCAGGAATCCCACAGTGAGGGGCACTGTTGGACTCCTGACAAGACGGATTAGACCACTACCTAGTTCTTGATGTCAACTGTGAAGAAAAGCAACATTGACTCCAAAATCCCTTAAAACTATTATCTGAAGAATGTTGCAGCATTAGAAAACCATCTGTCCAAAAGTCAAAATGTCCGAAGAGTATTTATGAGAGCTGTCCAGACAGGAAATTTTAGAAGCATGACTGTTGCAGCTGTGTCATTTTCATGTCTTGCGTTGATATCTCCATACATTTTCTTGTATGGAATGGAATCCATAGGTATTGGTTTCATCCGGAATCAGTGGAACCTGGGAGTAGGGACTTGAAGGAGTGTGAGCCAAAGAAACTGGAAAGGGAGAAAAATAAGTACATTGGGAATGACAGACTACTCCCAGATCAACTATAACTTACTTCATGAGAAAATACAAGATGTTTAACAATATATTTGATTGTCAATGTAACCACTGTGGCAGTGCTTCTGCTACATAGTTGATAAAATGTGTGGTGGTGGTGGGGGGGTAATGATCATTTTTTTCATCACCATGTAAAAATATACAACATTTAAATGAAAAAAACATGCCGGACACAAATTATTCTTCAAAGCATTAGTATTTTTAGTTTGTCAAAATGTGTGGGACCATTAAGTTTCATGGTGGACCAGAAGAGTCACACGCAAGCATTGAAATAAAGAATTCTGTGCGTAAATGATTAATAGTGCAATAAAATATGCATTCGTAAATTGTGAATTTCTTTTTTAATTAATTTATTTATTTGAACATTACTAAAGTAATTTATTATTTCATAATTTTATTTAAAATAAAAACGCTGCTTATAAATCAATATTTCAAAATGAATTATTAATCCATCAATAAATACTTCAAAATAGAAATGGATTTTACAAAATCAGAATTAAACAAACAAACAAAAAAAACCTCATTTCAAAAACAGATTTTCAAAATCATTTTTAAAATGCAATTTAAAATAGAGAAATAAGTAAATGGATTCAAAAATCAAAGACTTATTTCTGACATTTAAAATGGTGATTCCGCTCCTCATTTGAAAATCAATTTCCTCACTGCATTTCCCTTTCCTGTTAGTTCACGGATTAGTTTTTATATTAGCAAATGGATACATTTTGGGATTAAGTATTGGATTAGCTAGCTCATTTCCGAAATCTCCACGTAATGCAAATTAGCCACGCCGTGGGATGTAAGGAGCTCTCTGATTGGCTAGACAGACACAGGCTGGTTGCCTGGATTTTTCTACACTGCTGTTTGTTCCCATAGCTTTGCACTGCTAAGAGGTGCGTGTGCTTGTACAAAGGTCATTCATCCTCGGTATTTGCACTGTGCCCAACACAGATGTATGAAGAATGAAGGGGCTCTGTAGTGAAATGTTGAGCTGAACCTCCGAGTGTGCACCTGCGCCAGCCTGACCACCTGTTGAAGGTAAAGTGCCCCGCTCTTTTAAGATCATCTTTGGTTATGAAAATATTACATCCCAACAGTACAAGCTAGTTACCGTTTTTTGTAAGCTAATGTGCTCTTCACAAATAAAGCTTGAAGCAGCTTTATTACCACATTACTTTCTGATACTTAGAGTCAAAAGAACTGATACAGGGTTACTAAAATAATAGCTGTCAGTTCTCTCATTCCTTATATTACTGCCCTCTGCTGAGACTGGAGATCACATTATTGATTTAAGTTCATTTATTTTAATACGCGAGTGCACACATTTCTGGCCTCTTAAAAATCTGATTGCTCAGATATCTGAATCTAAAGAATGAATGCATTTAAAGCAGGAGCTGCACACCTAGCCATCAAAAGTTTGGTAAAATAGCATGACTACTGTAAAGTTTTGTAGGGTCCTGTTAAAAATCACACAAGCATCACACCACATCTAGCATATATTGTTCCATTTTATACAGTACACTGTTGAAATTATAAACTGTATATTCCAGTTATCCACTTTTTAACTAACTGTTTCTTATTTTTGTAGAATTCATCAGCAGCTGTGGATCGATGTATTTGAATATCTTCTGTTCCACTTTTCCTAACCTGGAAGCTGAGGATGGCTTAATCCTCACGAGGACACACCCCAATGCTTATTATAGACGTCACATCCTCTGTGCAGCAATTCCAGAGAGAGAGAGAGAGTAACGACTGATTAAGATCTGCCAGAAATCTGCCCATTTCTGAAGGATTTGGCAACTTATAATAAGAAAGTCTGCATTCTTTGAAAAGTGCTGAGTCATGTATGATTTGTCTGAGACCATGTATCATCATATGAGGATATTACATTTTGGCTTTTCTGCACCTTCATTCTGCTCAATTAAGCATTTTAAAATATGGCAACTTTGTGTTGTGCTGCAAGAAAAACCCATTGTCCTCATGAGCACACCTTTTTAGAAACACTTTCTGTTCAAAGGTGATTCTTAGTTTTTATACTTACAAGGTCCAACGAATAGGAGAAATTAAAAATGCAAGCAACAAACAAGTTTGGGTTTTAGGAGGATGATCTGTGGTGGGTGTGGGTGTGGGTGTCTGATGCCACAAAACTGACTCAGAGGCGTAACATCCTCCATGACTATGGTATGGAACAGATGTGGGTGTGTCCTCATCTCCCAGAGGAGTCTCAGGTTGTCAACAAACAAACCTACACACACAAAAATCATTTGAAAATGTAAACATCAACCAAAATATCAGTAGTGATTTAATAATTATGACCTCTGTGAAAATTATTTCCACATCATTTAGTGTATATATCACACCATTCAGGGTGTTTATAAGCACATCACAGCACACAGAGAAAAGTACTAAACTGAACAAATTTCAGCTTTTGATTTTCATTATGTGTATTTTTTATCAATTAAATTGTATTATCTGTATATTGTTGCCACACATTTGACTAGATATAGGTGGCTAATGTAAGTGCAGTGAATGCTTAAAATATACTCATTGGAATATGCATTCAATGCTAAGATTCAGCATAGTGTGTTAGAGGCTGGGATTTGATGAATTCATAAAACATCCAACTTCTGTGTATTCATTTTCAAATTGCATTAATAAAGACACCCATCATGTAAAAAATAAAATGGTCCTTGATCGTCATCTATGTCCAGTTGACAATGAATGTGTGCACTTGCATATTAAAATAAATTAACTTTATTCAATAATGTGATCTCCAGTCTTAGCAAAGGGCAGCAATATAAGAAATGAGGGAACTGAGAGCTATTATTTTAATCACCCTGTCTCAGTTCTTTTAACTCTATCAGGAAGTAATGTAATGTAAGAGCTCCTTACATGGCACACCTTTGCTAATTTGTATTGCTTCAGGATTTCGGAAATTAGATAGCTAATCCATCCAGTAGTTAATTCCAAAGCTAATCGATTTGCTAATATAAAAGCTAATCCGTGAGGTAACAGGAAAGGGAAATGCAGTGAAGAAATGGATTTTCAAATTAAGAGTGGAATCTCCATTTTAAATGTCAGAAAAAAATCTTTGATTTTTGAATCCATTTACTTACGTCTATATTCTAAATTATATTTTTAAAAAGATTTTGAAAATGTGTTTTTTAATTTGGAATTCCAAAAATCCATTTGAAATCCATTTGGAATTTGAAATATATATTGATGGATTGATAATTCATTTTGAAATACTGATTTATAAATGGTGTTATTATTTTAAATTAATTTATTAAATAATAAACTACTTATGCAATGTTTAAATAAATAAAATAATAAAGAATGAATTCGTAATTAAATTTACAAATGCATATTTTATTGCACAATCAAGTATTTGAGCACAGAATTCTTTATTTCGATTCGTGTGATTTTTCTGGTCCTCCATACTAAGGGGGCTAGTTTGTGAGCCACAGCAGAATCCAGCATTCATGGTCACCAGACAGCCACGGTGGTTGGCTGGTGAGCAATTTTATGTGTAATTTTATGTGACCATTATGTTGAATTATTTATTATGTATACTTATGTATAGTCTGTGTTTGTTTTTAAAATGTCCAGTTCAATTCAAATCAGTGTTATTTAAATAGCACCAAATCACGGCAACAGTTGCCTCAAGGCACTTTATATTGTAAGGTAAAGACCCTACTATTATACAAAGAAAGAGAAAACCCCAACAATCAGATGCTATGATCATATGTTTCCCTATGAGCAAGCACTTTGGTGACAGTGGGAAGGAAGAAAGCTCCATCTGCCCTGTTTGTGGTGAGTAGATGAAGACAGGACAAAGACATGCTGTGGAAGAGAGCCAGAGATTAATAATTAAATTTAGAGAGATGTAAAAACACATTTTTGATTATTAAGATGCATCCAAGATGTATCTTAACAGGATACAAGACATACAATATGTGAGGAGTGGGATTTTAAATTCAATTCTGGAACAGGGAGCCAATGAAGAGAAACAAATATAGGAAATAAATATGGGAACATGCTCGCTCTTTCTAGTCCCTGTCAGTGCTCTTTCTGCTGCATTTTGGATCAACTGAAAGCGTTTCAGGGAGTTTTTAGGACATCCTGATAATAAGAAATTACAGTTGTCCAGCCTAGAAGTAATCAATACATGAACTAGTTTTTCAGCGTCACTCTGAAACAGGATGTTTCTAATTTTGGAGATATTGCACAAATGGAAGAAAGCAGTCGTACATATTTGTTTGATATAGCCATCGAATGACATATCGTGGTCAAAAAGGACTCCAAGATTCCTCACAGTGTTGGGCATCTTGCTAGAAACCACATTTTTAGGGCCGAGTCCAATAACCTCAGTTTTATCTGAATTTAGAACCAGAAAATTTGAGGTCATCAAGCTCTTTATGTCTTTAAGACATTCCTGCATGTCTTCCTTTAAGACACTCCTGCAACTAACTGGTGTGGCTTCATGGATAGATAAAGTTGGGTGTCATCTGCATAGCAGTTAAACTGTATCATATGCCTTCTAATGATACTGCCTAAAGGAAGCATGTATAATGTAAACAGAACTGGTCCTAACAACGAACCCTGTGGAACACCATAATTAACCTTGGTGTGTGACGACGAAAATAAGCTGATGTAATTTTATGTGACAGATGAATTAAAACACTGAGTTAGTACATCTCAGCAACAGTTCTTCATTTGTCTATTTATTTCTCTATTTATTTTCTTTCCCTCTCAACACCTTCACTAGATTAAAAGTCTCAAGCCCTCAAACAATCCTCACCAGTGCCTACCATTTATTGCTTTTCCTGTAACTGCTCTGTTCAACAAACGCAGTGGTCTGGTAATAGCTCTTCTGTCATCTGGCGGAATCCTTCCCCTTTCCAGTGCCATGCTTCCAGACTGAATAGCAATTTAAATGCAGTTCACTTTACATTTATTTGAAATCTCATTAACTGGATATAAAGACCCAACGAAATGGGTTGTAAATAGAATATCTTGGCTACGTGGATGAGGGAAAATTTATTCATTATTAGTCTTTTTTTTTCCACTTCCATTTTCCCGGCACAGAGTTTAGTGAATGTCTGTAAAGTGTCAGCAGTCATTTCAGGGTGAAGCCCAGTATCTCCTCTAAATACACTCCATTTAAACCGACACAAGAGGCTGTTCACAGACAGTGAAAAATGGAATGCCTTATGAAACGTGAAAGTAAATGACATTGCTTCTTCACCAACGTATGTTTTGACAAGAATGGAGGAGAAATAGTTTAGGCATGAATTCAAATAAATTGAGGAAATTAAAGGGATATTATATCAAAGTCTATAGCGATAAATTCATTTGGCATAAAATGCAACAGTATTGTGCAATGTAACAGATCACAAAAGCTAACTTTTTTCTGTACTGTGGTATTGACTTTGCAGTGGTGATTCTGATTCACAAAAAGCTTGAACAAAAACTGAATGACTTGGTTCAGATTTTTAGTCAAACGTTGGTCACAGATTTAAACCGTGTGGATTCATGAGGTTACTGAAAAAGAAAGACTAGCATGACAAACTATTATAATCCATTTGTACTGTGAAAGAAACATTTGCTGCAATTAGAAAAATAACCATAAAGCACATAGTCCTTTACTCTTACTGTCTCTTTTCACTGTTTTGAACATGTCCTACGCTCCCTGGAGTGTCATTGTCTTCATGGAAAGTGGTGATAAATAAATAATTGGCAGAATTTAAGGAGATTATGCACCCTAACTCTGATTTTTCAGAAAGAGCCTGTCCTCACTGCTCTAAATCATCTCACACATAGGACTGTGTTTTAATGCATGTGTTTATGTCCTCGTCACTGAGCTGTGATGTATATGGTTTGGCTTCACAAATGTAGACATTCGACCCACTCCCATTTACTACAGCACTTGCCAAGTGCTGTCGGATAGAGGGCAAAGGGCTGTGTGGGCCTAATGAGAGTCTGGCCAGGAGTCAGGAGCTTTATGAAGTCCCGGAGGTGAGTTCTGAACTGAGGTGAAACCACTGTAATCCATAACCCAGGGACGCTTATGAGCATTGGCTGCTCAACTTTCTTCCTGGAGCTGTAGCAGATATTTCACTGAAATACAAAAAAAAATGTGAGATTATAATCATAGCAATCAGTTTTTGCTTGGAGATTTTAAGCTGTTGCTAACGCAGCTCTCGTAATTTAAGGTGCAGATTTCAGATATATTTAAATGGTTGCTTCATTATCTTGTGGTGACCATTGAAAAGACTTCCCTACCTTCCCTCAGCAAAAATGCTTCTCACACTGCCGTGCCCACAATCACAAGCCTAAAAAAATTAATTAATTAAAAACAACTAAATAAAACAAAACTTCACATTCCCCAGTGTTAGAAACACATCAATAATTAGCAATTTAAAAAATCCAAACCGAATTTTAGTATCAAAAAGTCAGTCAGTGTCAGCTTATTTTATATTTATTTTGCCTCAGTGAATGGGTGTTCTCCATACACCCCCATCATCTGAGTGCAAAACCACTGCTTTAAAGACTTCCATGTAAACTGTTCATTTATATGCTTATGTTTATCAGTTATGCTATAACAGTTATGCCAGACTCTGTAGAGGCAGATGTTGTCTGTTCCCACTTCAAGAGAAGAAATCTCTGAAATCCCAAACTTTAGTTCCTGTGCTTTATCAGTCTTCCTTTTTTGGAGGAAATGTGTTTTGCATTTTTATCTAAGTGAGCTAAAAGATTTTTTTTAAAAGTTCAAATAGCTTTCATTTATCTTGAGTTATCAACTTAATGATAGGGGGTAGAACTGAAACTTATCTTAAAATTATACTGTAAGTAAGTTTAAACTATCTAAATGTTACAGTGAAAAGAATAATTTGTTATGTTTCTTAAAAAGATGTATGTTTGGCATTGTTTGCAGTCTTTGTATACACACATGGTCACAGTTTGCAGTTTATCTTAATGTCAACAATGCACTTCAGTCTATCTTGTAGATTAGACTCAACTTTCCACTTTTGATTATGATAGCAGAAATTGTGCTGAATGCACGTACTGCTTCTCCAGCAGACCACACAACTATTTCCCCCACACCGTTATCCAATAGAGTAAATAACATTATGAAGCACAGGGAGAAATCTAATCACTTTCTGCAGAGTTTGATGACAAGGTAGAATAAACCATGGAGTCAAGATCATATTACTTATTAAATAGAATGGAGTGGACCACGACAGGATCATGTTAATAGGTCTTAATAGTTTGTCTGCTTTTTTTTTTTTACAAGGTCAGACAAATGTCCTGTGTATTTAGCCCCTGAACTGATAACACATTTTCACTCGCAATCATTTTGATTAATAAGAGGCAGTGCTGCAAAAGATAACGCTACTTTCAAAAAGTGAAGGTTAACCGCACTAAAAGGACAGCTGTACAACATATTGCAAGTGATGTGTCTCGGCCTGTAAATACGTTGCACGTACATGTCTAACACTGTGTCTGTGTTTGCCCAGGGGACTAAATGTATTTTCCCTCCTATTACAGAGAGGATTTACCATCAGGGAGGCTCACAGTTCTCTTGGAGCCCACAGAGGAGTGAAACAAGGCAAAGTCCTCAGAGACATGTTTTATTCACCCATGTCTCAGTTCATTTTCACCTCTCCTCCATCCTCATGTGTGTGTCAGCTGTGCCCTGACTGCCCCTGCCTCTGTTCACCTTTCATTGCTGAGGCCATGAATCAATATTCAACAGTGTAGAATAAAAAGCGATGCTATAAAGGTTGGAGTTACAATACATCTAAATGGAGGTTTTATCTCGTTTAAGACCAGTAACAGATCATTTTTCACGACTGCAGTGCGCACCAAAAGACAATTGTTTCATTAGTTTGTTGGGAAGTCACAGACACCAAACCATTTGAAGTATGGTAATTCTTGGATCTCAGCTCCCTCTGCTGGTCAATTCCCATTTCATGAAGGGTCTAACAAGAGAGCTCATTCAATAATTCAGTCACTAGTAATAAACTGTTATCCAGAATATTTCCACTGAACATAAGACAGGAATACAAACTTCTGACCCAAGTCATCAAGTGACAAGGAATGAAAAATAAGTCATAAGTACTACTCACCCATTAGAGTCTAAATTGGGAAATTTATCATATTTGCTAAATGCAAACGCTTTCTGGTGTCTTACCGAGGTGGATAGCAATATAAAAGTCTGTTCTGTTGCTTGTTTAAGTTTAAGACAGTGGATATGACTGAAAGGCATATGGTTTTTATGACTTAGTTTGTTTTGAGCCTGTGAAGCCCTTTGAATCATCATTATTGTAAATGCTTTTTACATAGTGCTTGTGCTATGTGTTGATTGCATGTTTAAACACAGAAGGACTTTGAATATCTTACATTTTATGTATTTGTATCCTCAAAAAAGTTAAATAAAGTTATATGAATTTAAATTCTGTTTTTCTATATTATAATTATGAAATCATGTACTAACAGTTGTGTTAGTAATACTTTTATTGCCTAAAGCTTGGTAGATCCGCTCATAAATTATCACTTTGTAGGTTTTAATTTTTTCATTAAAAGTGCAGCGCAGATTGACAGTTTACTGTATTCACTTGAATTGAATGATGGTGTGACATCAGGTTCTTTTCAGACTTGCAGCTGTGGCTTGGAACATGCGTCACCCCTGCTGAAAGCTTTCTCGCGTCTTCCCATATCACACACATCTGTCAATATCATAATGCCATATGTCAAGAGGAATAGGAAAATTCTGAAGGAAAAATCTTGATTGAACCCAGGCCAAAGGAATCTGACTCTAGCGTGCTGAGTATCTCTGGAGGAGCAGAAAATATACAAAGATCAAACCGAGCATAAACATTCATACAACGACCATTTCAAACATTATTACCCTTATTGGGGAGCTGATACAATGCCAGGACCCAAGTGTGGCTTTACAGACAAAGAACACTTTACTTTCTCCCATCACTGCAAAGAACAATGGCCATAACAGCGATACCATGTGACACGTACTAAACTTGCTTCCCTTTGTTTTACACAAGTTTCACATGTGGCAATCCACCCACCTGTCAAAAAGATGAGAATATCTTATAAGCCACTGCAGCAGCTACACACAGATGTGGCTATCACCATTTGTTGTATCTGCATAGGATTGTCACAGATGGCTCACAGAAGGAAATCAAGTTCTGACCTTCCCAAAGCTCTTATTACTGAAGCTCATATATCACTGTGACAAAAGATTTAAGTTGGGACTTTTATCTTTTGATAGGTAATATATAAGAGTAAACCTTTGACATTAGCTGTCTTATAAATCTTGGGCTACCATAGCTTACCTTTACATCTTAAGAAATTATTATAAGAGATTAGAATAAGTTGGAATGTAGAGCGCAAACAACTTTTGAGAGTTGTAAAAGTGACAAAAGTTATGCAAAGTAGATAGAGGCCAAGGCCTTATTGGCCTTCCAACATTCTTACTCTCAATTATGTCTAATATTTACCAGAGCAATCGATTTGAGTAGAAGAAACATGATTTAATTATTATTATTTAAGTCTTTAATGTACAATGACAAATTATGTCATTGCATGAGCAGATGACTCACTTTATCCATTATATTACGGACTTGCTTATACTCTTTAGGAATGATAGCATGTATGAAAGGAAAGTGTCTGAATACCTATTCATGCAGCCACTGATTCTGTATGACTAGATATTCTGTCAGTCAATATAAGGTAAATGTAAAATATCAAACATAAACAAAATGCATCTTGAAAGAACAGCCCCTAGATTTTACTTAGACAGCAAAAAAAAGGGCAGAACTAAAACTGAAAAGTCACCTGTAAACCAAGAGCCCATCCTTAAAATGTAATTATATATTAAGATTTTGATCTTTCAAACAATTTCAATTTCAATTTTTGTTTTAATGAAGCCTGACCTACCATAAAAATGTTTCTGTGAGAACATCCTCTTTCATTATGCTATTTCCCTCAACTCTTGTTATAAATATGACTGAGGTAAAAGAAATCATGTATAAAGACTATATTAGACTGAAGAAAACTGGAGCACCTCAGTCGCCAAACAAAGCATTGTTCATTTCCTGTTTCAAACCTAGGCTGGCGACAGCTTTGGACAGAGCTATGGACAGGGGCTCATTGTGTGTCTTTCCCATGCAATCAATAGTTTAATAAAGAGAGAGAAAACAGTTAAGGAAATACCATCACCATTTTAACTGATTAGGTATGAACCATACACTCTGTTTCCAAAGTTGCTCACTGCTCACTACTTCCCATTACGGTCAAGAAACATAAGATCCCTGAAGCCAAACCCATCTGCCGCACAGAATTAAATCTGATGCCTCAGACTGCTCACACACTGCTCATGAAAAATCACACAATGAAATGCATGGGGGGAATTGGTGTTATTCGTGTTAGTTTAACTAGTGCATTTTTTGTGCATTGTGCAAAGTTGTACCTTGAGGAATGGGCTCTTTTCTCTGGGCTACGGTAACACATACATTCCAAGTTGCTCACCTATCATTTTTCCAAGTCCATCCTGATAACTGCCTAAAACCAGCCCTGCTTAAAACCAACACTAATGCTGACTTCAGATTCATCACAGATAAAAGGTATAAAATAAGGTCTAGAAATAGTTCAAATTTATCTGAAACTGGACATTGAATTCTCATCAGAGAAACCAAACAGCACTACTATGAAATTATCAGCCACACTCATTTCCAAAGGAGGTGCTGCTCTGACAGTACAGTTTCTTTGTGATTTATGTGTTTCTGAGGGCACTGATATCTCCGTGCTCAGATTTTGATGGGTGTGATAAAACCAGGCAGTAAAGTAACGTCAGCTCTCTGTAACCACAGCTGGTGTTACTCACCGGAGGGCTGCTTTGATGTTCTACAGGCATTTGGAGAAAGTCTTTGGGATCAATGTTGTGACTGACAGGGCAGACAGAAGAAATATGTACAGTACATAACCACATTCAGACGTCACTGCAACCCTGTCAGCCGTCATCAGCATTGTAAATTCTCACGAACATTATTCACATCATTGTTAAATCAGACATGACTGATGGGCCGTGTTGGGCAGTTGAGTAAAGGTATTCACAATGAATATGTGGTACTATAATGAATGGGTAGCATGCACATGTACAACACCAAGAATTGCATGAGCATGAAATTAAAAGCCATAAATATTACCTGTCCTTCATCAGCATTGTCTGATATTTGAAAATAACATTAAAAAAAACAACTTCCTTAGGACCCAAAAATCCTGCTTCGTGTGTTATACTGCACTAGTGTCCTTCTTTGGACAAGTGAATAGGAAGGACATGTTGCTTTTAGGTCCAGACTTCTCAAAACAGCTGTATGAGCAGGCCTGGTGGAGCAGGTCCAAACACACCAACTGTCTAAAAAAATCTGATTTGGCTAAAAGGAACAAATTTAACATTGCCTCCAGGCTAGAGGATTTCAGATGAAATACTGGATAAGGACTTGAGTGTTGGGGGTAAACAAGATAAATACACAGTGAAACTTCTCAACATCTGAACATATTTGTTGTACAGAGCCGCTCCCACAGACTGAAACCTTTTGAATGTGAAGCAAGTTATTGCTAGGAGGAAGAAAAAGCAACAGACTGAGTTTTGGGTAAAAGCTGGTGAGTCTGAATTGATGTCCATAGCTTTATGAACTGATAACTGCTCTCTAGCAGCCTGCTGTTGTCATGGGTTACTTATAAAAAAAACAAAAACAAGGAGCCATCTTTTAGATATGTAAACATTGTTTAATCCCTAGTGCTGTGGTGTTAGTGTAGTCCACTTCAACAGATTTTTTTTTGCTTTCTTTAAGTCTCTATCCGTGATGGATAGTTCTATATAATGGCAGATCAATTATTCTTATGGAGCATTAGAGTAATAGAGTAGTATAAGATAGAAGTATGTCAAAAGGTTTCACAATCACTGATGCTGTGTGAATACTTTCATTTAACTTAGAGTCAGAAGGGCGTTATTCCATCTGTCATGGCAAATATCTCACAGATATTTTACATTCGCATTTTAATTAAATACTTTTTACTTAGACAACAGAAACATAATTCTTCTGCAGTTTGGTTATAGAACCAATGCAAGAAAAAAAATAATTTTTATTCCCAGGCTTTGCTGACAACTGTTTATATTTATCATGGTTTGAGCTGAATCTTGATACTGCCTTGCACTGTTCATCTAATCTGAGTAATATTTGTATTACCAATCCCACACCAATATCTATAAAATAAATCTCTGCACTTTTAGGAAAAAAGTGTATGCTGTTTATTTTGTGTTCCAATGTTTTCATAACTACATAGTCATGTCATCATCATGCCCTGTCATATTAAGTGATAACTTTTTAAAAACTGGTAATTATCTTAGTGAACACTGGATGGCATTGTTGCTGTTCAGTTACCCTGCAATTTGCAGCAGTGTCTCATTTTTCCTCACTATGTCAGTGTAAAAGGATAAACTATGCACTGTCGTGTATTGTTATTTGATATACACGATTAAATTTAAATATTTCATGCATTAATGTCTTGGTTTCAAGATGTCTTTTTAATATTGGAAAGACTGATGTTCAACACGCAAGATTAGATTAAGGAAAAGACTTTTTCAGTCAGATAGAAGAAGCCATCAAACATGTCGCACCCTGTTCTCCTTCTAAATCTAAGGGAACAGTATAATAAAAGTAAAAAAGGCCATTTAAAAGTTTTAAAGAAGATACAAAATGTACTAAAACATTTTTAAAAGTCATTTTTGTAATTTTTTAAGATTTCCTTGACCAAATTGTAATCTTCATTTAAAGATAGAGTTAAAATTATAATATACTCGTAGTGTTAAAAAAAAAGTATATATATGGTTAAGCAGAAGACTATTTGACCAAGGCATGTCATCTTACCATACGCTTGAAGTGAACTGTTATGTTTACACACAGTGTTCCCACATTCCCAGGAATGAGGGATTGTTATGTGGAAACTATCCTGGGTTTGTGGACAAACCAGATTATCCAGACTAGCTCTGACACACCTAGTTCACCTGTATTTTGTCCCGGATGCCTGACACAACGGGTCAGTGACTCACTGAGGAACATCACTGACACTGTAGACAGATAGAGGAGTTTCAGCTGTTCCATTGAGGAGGGTCAGCAGTTAATTAATGAATTAATGCATCGCTTATTTTTTGCCTTTGTCATGAGCAAGGATTGTTAGTTAATATACAGTTAACTTAAGTAAATGGGGGAAAGAAGATCATTACTTATCATCATGTGTGAGTCTGCTGGTTCTATTTTTCAATCAACATATTCCCAGCAATACTTTTTTTCCTTTTCTGAAACCAGCTCCCTTTTGTGCAGTGCATTAGTCTGGTTAATAATGATGCATATGGGTGCCAAATTTTCATCTGAACAATGAAACGGTTCCAAAAGAATTGATAACACTCAAAATGCAAAACATATAAAGAATTTAATGAATTTCCTCAAATGTAATTTTCTCTCTTATTTTTACACAAATGGCTTCGATGATTTCCTGCAGTTTTGTGATTATGACAGAAATATTTTGATCAAGCCTCATTATTCAAAGTTTTATTTGAATACGTCTATGTGAAACTGCATAAATTAATTGCTTTTTTTCACTGAAAATGATCTTACTTTGAAATGCAAATAAGACTGATGACTAATTGTAAAACAACTTCTTTTTTTTCCATCAGCATGTGGACCAAGACTGGAATGAATATCTAATGGCTCAATACCACTCTTAAAGTAAATTTTAGTTTGTTCTCAAAAGAAAAGAAAAGACATTTTAAAGTGCAGATAATATATTAAAAATAAGCCACAAGTCATTAACAAGAGTTCCTGTAGCAGGACAAAAGAAAAGAAAAAAGATGAGAGGGTCTTTTAAAAAAAAGTGAGATATCAGCCTTGCTGATGTAGCAAAGTCAGTGGCCTCCCCTCATTTGTGACCTCTGTCAGATGACAGCAAAGGTCTCCAGTAAGCAACAGTGTTGGTGAGTAGCACTCACTGACCTGTCTCTTCTAATAGCAGCCGCTTCACACCCTCTTGAATGAAATAGGTGCCTCCCATACCAATTCTGGCCCATTCCCCCTAATTGGTTTCTATGCTCTGTTGAATCTGTCTTCACTGTTGCTCTGTTCAACAGCCAAAAGTTCAGTACCTTTCCCAACACTTTAGTGGTACTGAAATCCAGTGTTACTTACTTCCAACAGGTAAAATGAAGTAAAATCGTATTTCCAATAAACTATGATTCAAATTATTCTATGTATTACAAGCAGCATCTCCATGGAGGGCAGCAGCAACAGCAAAGCTGTCGAATTGGGTTCCTCTTCTTATACCTGGCAGCTGTCTTAAACTTCTCATTAGTTGCAACCACATAATCCTGCGTCATCTCTACATTGGTCTGGATGTGTTCAATAAAGGCCCCCTGTTCCTCCACCAGCATGAAAATGTCCATGAAGAGGTCCCGAAGCTCCTTCATATTGTTCTCCAGGCTCAACAACTCCTGTTGGTGGAGAAGGATAGTGGGATTAATACTGCAGGTAAGAGAGGCATTAGTCAGATGATGGGAGAAAGGACCAGAAGATTTAAGATGCAATGAAGGAGCAGGCTGAGGAAGAACATGACCTGAGCATGGGAAAATGCTCAACATTCTCATGACTTTTATATACTTAGTGATTAATGTCCTGTTTCACTAAGACATCTCTTTGTATTCAAGACTGGCTGTAAAGGTGTTTGTTAGGACAGAAAGCACTACTTCTTTCTATTCTCAAGGAGTCAGTTTTATTCACCTGGTGTCCCAGGTCTACACGAATCTCTGATAAATGTCTAGAATAACAACCAGTACAAACCTTTTCTGCTCCTTTACCCATTTGTGTCAGTTGATGTAGTGTATTTTTAAAACATGCTAAAATGGCACTTTTTTATTACCTCCCTCAAAAGTTTGTTAGCGGGGGTAATCAAAAAGCAAATGGATTTGCATAAAAATTTCACCAGAAGTTGGGTTTGGGCCAGCTTCAATGTTATTAGCTTTCACAGTTGATCCAGATCTAGAGCTTTTTAAAGGATTGTTTAGCATTGCTGAATATTGTTATATTATCTCATATGCATTCTCGAACTGCACTTGTTAATTTTTGTTATGAAAGATTCTCACATTCACAGTATGAATGGACTGGATATCTAACTATATTTCTATCAAATAAAAAGCATTGAATTTGTTTATTTGCCATGAACGGCTGGTTGTTTTAGCTGCCTTCAAGAATCAACCGTTGCCTTTATCTTGGTCCAGTGAGTTGCTTGTGCTCCCCTTACCTTGTGTCGCTGTTCAATCTCAGATAATTGTGTCCGCGTGATTCTGACATCATTGAGCAGGTTCTCATTGAAGACCTCCCAATTTCCGGTGGCCACCATCTCATCCACCTCCCCCTCTGTTACAGATTTTCCTGATACCTCCAGCTGCCGGATAATGAAGTGCTTACAGCGCTCTTGCTTGGTCAGCAGGCCTTCATTATACTCTCGCATTATCTGAAAATAATTACAGCCAAAAGAAACAAGAGGAAGAAAGTGTATGAAAAATGAGAGGCGTTTTAGTCCCATCTTTTCTAGCATCAGTAGCAAACATAAACATGGTCTTTGGTGCACTGACAGTCTTCACATTGTTCACAGTGCATTTACTGCATTTCTTTTCATGTTATCACATACAGATAATACATAAAATATTTTATAATATATATATGTGTGTGTGTGTGTGTGTGTGTGTGTGTGTGTGTGTGTGTGTGTGTGTGTGTGTGTGTGTGAGAGAGAGAGAGAGAGATTTTGTGTGTGTGGTTTGTGTGCATTTAAAC